>JAESVK010001174.1:529113-567184 GCA_017140935.1 Hamamelis virginiana
CACAGTGATCCAACGGTTAGTTTATGAGAAAACTGACTGCCAAAAAATGATAACATTTTAAAGAACAAAAAAATCATAGTTTTTCACAGTCAGTTTTCTCATAAACTAACCGTTGGATCACTGTGATTTTTGGCAGGCATGACATACATTATAGAGGTATCTAATCCAACGGTCAGTTTTCCAAAATTTCATCACAGGCGGCTCTACTGTTAGATGCTTACTTTAGCTTAAAGTAAGGTGATCCTCATAAGAGAAAACCTCTATATATATATATATATATATATATATATATATATATATATATATATATATATTGTATGTTTATAGTATAAAGGGTTGTTAGTGTTGAAGTGTAGATATATAAAAATTAATTTAGGGAAAATGATTCAAAGGATCCTGAAAACATATTTTATTATCACCAAGTTCAAATGATAAGATCCAATATCGAGAGGCCCCTTTAGGTCAAAATTAAAATCAATTAATAATAGGAGATTAACTAATATACCCTTTCCATCTTTAAAGCAAGGATTTAGTTATCATATTTATTTTTCTTAATTTTAGGGTATTATCATAACACAAATGGAATAAAATTTGGATTTTTTTTTTTTAATTTTAAATTATGTCAACAGATTAGGTAGATTCTGTTGACATAATGCAATTTTATTCCACTACGAAAATCTCAAATGTTATGAATAATGCATATACATGACCCAAAAAAAAACTCCCTCCATATCATAACAATGTATACATGACTCAGTATTTTCCTAGTAAACCCAAAACCCAAATTCTCTTATGCATATACGTGTTTCAGTCCTCACTATACAAACAAATTAATCAAAAGCCCACATTTTAGTAGGGTCCTATTGATATATAATCCAAAAAATTAAGAAGGAAGGTTTTGCTAACGAGATGGGAGACCGAAAGAGAGACAGTAACCTTATTACGGAAGGCTAAAAAGCTCCCTTTCACTTGCCCCCACAGGTTGAAGTTGAAGAGAAATTGTTAATTAATTGAAAGAGAGTTTTGACTGGTCCTCATTTTGTAGGCATTGATGTGTGGGAATCCACCTCGTGTCACATCCCCATTTGGCTACTCGTTTGAATAAGGCTAAAACCATGTGAATGACAGCCATGCCATGTCCTCTCTCTCTCTCTCTCTCTCTCTCTCTCTCACACATCATTGTACAAAGATTGTGAGAATTTTAGTGGGCGAGTTCCACATGTGCCCAGATCAAATATAGTACAAGCAAAGAGTTTTTTAGTCTTTCCAAGTGTTTTGGATTGAAATTCAAAGGGTGCAATTGGGGGTATAATGTACTCCCATCAGAATGGTAAATCCCATTCAAACCACCACTGCAATGGGTGAACACTAGTGGTCCGACCATGTCTCAATTACAAGCTACCACTTTTATCTATGTTAGAGATTACAGGGAGGTCCATCTCCCCTCCTGTTGCCTGAACCGTTAGGAATTGCCATTCACCCCCACTAATTAATCCCCCTTTATTTTTGAAAAGATTTTCTATTCAAATTAACCCAATTACTATGATCGACCTTATAAACTTTCATAAATGCGCGCTTATGATCAAATCCTGCAATATTTTTTTATGAAATTTTATATAGGAGATCCTCTACATGGTATCTTGAGATTCTTACAATATCTTTAGAAGCTAAGTAAGAAAATTGCATATCAATACATGCCCTTGCAAGGAGGTTCCTCATGGTGGCTTTGCTCTCTGTCACATTCCACTCCCACCGAGGAGCCAAGTACATGATCCTTCTCCAAATATATATATATATATGGATCAGCCCTTTTTCCCGGATTCTTTAAAAAAGCCTCTAACTAAGACAGATTACACTGATTATCAGAAATTGGTAGTGCCCAGATTGGCAGCTCTAATAATATATTATTATATTTACATTATTATTCAATTTTATTTATTGAAGGCATCCCCTGATCACGTGGTCCCATCGATCCGTCGGCATCGCCAGCTCATTCACTGCTAATTTACTTACAAGTCAAAGTTCAGTCAACCAGGCCAATGCATGCCAGGCGCCCAGGGAGGCCCCTCCATCTCCCTCCTCCTCTCTGCTGGCTTCTCTCTCTCTCTCTAAAAAAAACAAAAAAACTTAGCAAAAAACATTGAAAGCATTTACCCCTTTGCAAAACCATTACCACCATCCTATAAATATGACTGCTGTTGCTTTCTATGCCAGCAATGGAAACTGTTCCTCCCTGCCCTAAATCTGGCTACATTACATCCATTCATCAATTGATTAATTTATTCACTGTCCTCCCTTAAATGCTGCACACACCTTTGCATGGGCCCCCAACAAAATCTGTACACACATGATATTCTTAGAGCCAACAATGCATCTTGCACCCATGCATCCATTCATGCATGCATACATCACCTCTTCTTCTTGAAATGTGATTGAATTGGTTGTCCTCACTACTATTTTGGCCATTAATTGGATCCTTTGTAATTATCGATCATATCCATGGAAATTTATTTTTTGAGATTGCAACTTGGGCAACTTGTTTGTCATGAGAGCCTCTTTGTAGGTGTACTTATAATTGGGTGAAGAGGGCTAAAAACCATAGACCGATCTGATGGTTACACGTGGAAAAAAGAGATACCGATCTGATCGTGAAGAATACTATCCCATCTGATATCTACACCTAATCATAATTAGGTTTACCGATCTACACTAATTGCCTCATCATGACAATTGAAGTCCACACCGACAGATCCTGACCACCTATAACAAACCATACCGTCCTCTGACATGTAATAGCGACAAGCCGTTATACTGTCGGCGAATTTCCTATCATACCCTTGTACGACGTAACGGAAAGGGGACAAGGTACTCGAGTACTGATTCTCATGACTACCCTATATAAAAAGGAGATCACATCACATATGAGGTACGTACTATTCCCTCGCCAGAAACATTCTCTCGACATTTTCAGAACACTAACTTTGTCATCGGAGCTTTGTAGGTGGAGCATCACACAGGTGCAAGGAATCGAATCCGTGATCATTTGTTACCCGATGCCCCTGATTTGTACATTTACCTGTTTCCGACATCACCATTGGGTTTATGATTTTTTAAAGTTATAAACTAATTTGTGAACAACTTTTGGGTAAAAGTTTGTAGAAGGCACGATTTGGATCAAAATTACTTACTTGAGTTCTTAATCACTTTTAATTTTTACTAAAACACACTATTATAAAAGTGGTTAAAGGTTTCAAAAGTAATTTTGGACTAACCAAAAACAATTCCTAAATGGAATCTCATCGTTACTCACTTGCAGTGTGAGAAGTAACATACACTTACCACCCATGGAAACAACATAAAAGATCGATGAAATAGGAAATGAAACCTTAAAAGTAGATAGTAATTAAGCTTAACATAGGGCATGCATATATAAAATTGAATACAAAGAAACCCTAATACAAAATCAATTATAAAAGCAAACCCTAGGTCAATATAAATCTCAAAATTTTATCATAAGGGTATTTCATTAATTTGGTGCTCAGTTTGGAGCTAGTTGAACTTCAAATCACTCTCGAGCCCAAAAAAAAAAATTCAAATTTTGCCGACATGGGAGAAAAGAAATAGTGAAAAATTTCAGATTTTACTTAAAATCCAAAACTGGGGAACAGTAAAAGGTCAATTGGCATGCCATGACAAAACTTCACATCATGACATGACATGTATGAAATCAAAAACATGCATCAAGCTGCTGCCTTCGTTTCATTTGATATATAAATACAAACATCTGCTGGTGGGTTGTAACAGTGCTAAGAGGGTCCATCTAGAATTTATTGTTAAGGGTGGGGGGGTCTTTGTTTTTTTGTGCTCTTTCTTCTTTCTATGCTCTTCTGAAATCTCATGGCATGCTTAGACATGTACAACTCCGAGCACAAAAGTCTGAGCTGCGCTCCAATGAGCCCAAGAATCTCCTTCTCCAATGATTTTGCTGAATCGACTCACCAGCAGATGATCAAGCATGAGAGGAGCTCTAGAGAAGCACCACCAGTGTCCTCTGATTTTGAATTCTCTGTTTCAAATTACTCTATGATGAGTGCTGATGAGCTCTTCTTTAAGGGTAGGTTGTTGCCATTCAAGGATAATTGTACTAATAACCAGATGCAGAAGACTACTCTGAGAGATGAACTCCTTGTAGATGATGATGATGATGATGATGTGTCACATAGGCCTCCTAAGGGTTCTTCTACAAGGTGGAAGGGTCTTTTGGGTCTGAAAAGGACCCACATTGGGTCCAAGAAATCATATAAGAGTGATGGGTCCATGGAAAGAGTGGTTGAAGGAAAGAGGACTGGCTTAGTTCATGAGGAGGCCCATGTTAGCAAGACTTCACAGGTGAGGGAATAATTGAAAATACTATTTTCTTTGCTGCCAAACAGTTTTAGTTTGTATTTATAGAGTTTGTCTGATTTGGTCCTTTTTTTGTTGTTGTTGCAGGAAGTGTTGAATGAAGGAGGGTCAAGTTGCAGAGATGTGGAGATGGGGATATAGTGGCACTGTTGAAAGTGATGGATTTGTAGAGTTGTGTGGCATTTTTTTTGTAGGGAGGAAGATGGGGATGATTTTTCTTCTATTTTTAATTAGCTGAGGTTTGGATAAATTTAGAGGTCCTAATTTGTGTTAATGGGAGGTTGGTTTTTAACTGTGATATGATTCATCTCTCTCTTTGTTTTGGAGTCTTAATGTTCTTTTCTCCTTTTGATATCTCCTAGAAGTTGTTTGTAGTTTGGCTGGTTTCTGTACAAAATGCTTGCAGTTGAATAGCTTCTGTGTGATTTTGAGCACTAATGATTCTATCTTAAATCATGTTATATACACTTGGATCTATCCATTCATGTATCTATCTTTTGGGATTTGAAAAGACTTCAATTCTTTGTCTTTTGGGTAGATACGAACAACAGAGAGAGAGATATATATAGAGAGAGAGCATAATCAATTAACCAAATGTTTGTAGCCTTCAGCACAAGAAGAAGAAGAACCCAGTTACTCCAGTTGGGTAGGTTGACAGGCAGTTGGCTGTCAATATACATGACAGCCAAATTAATTACCTAGGCTGTGTATCCTGTAGAAAGGCAGAGTTGAAGCAAACTGGCAAAGGGGCATGCCAACATAAACTTGGGTTGGTCCCGGTTGAGCTAGTCTCAATGAAGATTGGATTGGTCAGTCAATCACTTATAAAAATCTCTGTGGTCACCATATCATTACCCAAGAGGGCTAGACCCACACAGCTCTTTAGGAGTTCAGACCTGTGTCTAACCATTACTACAGTACTCCCAAGAGGGAGAAAAGGACAAAGTGGAAACAGCATTATCTGTGATTTCTGATTTGATTTTGTGAAAGCAACAAATGCATTTCAATTGATAGGGATTGTTAGATAAACACAAAAAAGAAAATAATATATATATATACACACACACACAATTTTTCTTGAAACCTACAAATGATCAGATAAGAATACAAGAGTGATCCTTAGAACATTAGCTAGAGTAACTCATAAAAGTCAATTTGAGATTATACCTCAAAACTTGGGTCACCATCTTTAGATTCCCTATCTTTCTCTCTCCTTTTAATCACTGCATTTGCAGGATCATGTGTTTCCTTGCAGCTGAGTCATTCCCTCGGCGGTGGTGGCCACAAGCCACTTGCCAAGGTTAAGAATACATGGCCTCATGGCGGTGTGATTAAGAGAGAATATATGGAGTATTAATTAATTAGATGAGTCAAATTGAGCTTAGCTCTACTTTTAGTTTTCTGAGTTTGGCAATTACTTGAACACCACATCTGATCATCAATTATTGAGAGAGAGAGAGAGAGAGGTGCAGCAGATTAATTCCCATTTAAATGCTACTGTACGTGTGGATGCTGGCCTTCATGGATGTTGTGATAAGCCCGCCCCCTATTTACACAATCTTGCATGAATCTTAGAACATGCACTTCACTCCTATCCCACTCCTCGATTCTATGTACAAAATTTCATTATTATAGAGTGCTAAGGGGCTGTTTGGTAAACTTAAAAATTCGATCAACTGAGAATAAACCTGTTTGGTTTTTATTCAGTACAGTTTAGTAAGGGCATTCCTCTGTGAAATAAGGCATAAACATAATTTTTTTTTCAAATCAACTGTAAGCTAATAATTTACATAAAAACCATATAGCAAAAAGAAATCTGACCAGACCCAATTTTCAAAATTCCTAAATAGGCCCTAAGGTTTTTATCACACGGATCAAAATACAAAACTTCATTATTATAAAATGCTGAAAGTCTTTATCAGAGATACTCATCAAAATTTGATGTTGTCAAGCCATGAGTATGTTGTCAAGCCATGAAGCTAACTCATATGGAAAAATGGAGTGAAACTAGACTAGATCACAGGTTTGATTCTTGTCCATTGTTTTTTAAAAATAAATGATGCAGTATTGCATAATTGCATTCAATAGTATTGGACAGAAATTCTCCATTAAATTTCGATTGGTTTGTGTTGGCTTCGACCATCTTTTTCAACATCTCAAATTTATTTTTTATTTTTTTTAAAATCCCACTGTTGACCAGATAATGGGACTAGAATACGCAACCCTGAGCGACGGGAGCATACATACATGAAGGGAGAGGGGAATCAATAGAACAGTAAATTGAGACAGCTCACTGCATTTTGTGCTGTTAAATTGGATCAGGCGTGCGCAAGTCTAACTCCTATAAAATTCTGCATTTGAACCCGACAGATATGAAAGAGGAAAATTAAAAAAAAAAATTTGCCAATCTAATTCAATCTAATAAAATATTATAGACATCTTTATTATTAAATAGTAATATAGTATATATATATATATATACCTAGTTGTGAATGGCATGTGCTATGGATTTATTCAAAATAAAAAATTCAAAATTTCAAAATTAAAATGAAAGACAGTGTCTGTAAATAAGATCCTTGAAAGATTACAGCATGACTAATACAGATGTTCTACAATACACACTGTGTGTTGGTACTTTACTAGTTTTCTCCACAATTATGTAAGGTGATTCATCAAAAAAGCACTGCTTGCTCCATTTTTCTGTGTGAGTCATAGTGGGGAGATTACAACAAGAAGCACAAAACCATAAGATAAGACTGAGGGATACAGAAACATATACTTTTACCATGGAGCAGTAACCTCTTCCTGGAACCTGAGCTCATAGTGCTCAGCTTTTGACTTCAAAGTCTCAATATCAGCATCAAACCTTTCAGAGGCTTCTTTTAATTCTACAAGTTTTGCTTCGAGATTTCTTATTTCATCTTCTGTATGGGCTCGTTCGGTTCTAGCTTCGAAATACCTCTTTCTGTCCATGGCACCTTCTGATTCAAAGGCAAAGCTAACCAGCCGGTGTAGCCGAGCCTGTAAAAACCCAACATTCATGCCTAAAAATTCAAAGGCTTTCAAAGTCTTGTCCCACATTGCGAATTCCTCTCGGGAGGTAGTAAGCTTGCAAGCTTTTATCGCATCAGCAATGTTGACAGTTTCAGAAATAATTCCACCAATCAACTTGCAATTAAAGCCCACGACGAGATGATCATGAAGAAATGCATTCTGACTGCAGCAAAGTTTGTAGTACTTGGTCCGAATATCTTCAGAGAGTTCAGAATCTACAAGCAATCCATTAACCAGAATGTGGAAGTTCTCATAATTTATGATGTCTTTAAACTGAACGGCAGGCCCAGAGAACTGGGAACTTTCCAAAACTTCCGAACCCACATTTTCACTATCATTCTCAGAGTGTTCCGCTGGATTCCCGAGGTTAGGAACTGTTCTTGGCAGGCCTGTCCTTTTATTCTTCTTTTGGACAAGAGCTAACGGGAGAGACTTTGGACGCTTCCTCTTTGTATCTTTATGAGCTACTGCGCCGATTTCTGCATTATTGGGCAAGGGGGAAACATAAACATAAGAGGCAACGGGGGGAAACATAAACAAATTAAATGGCAAAATATAAACATTTTGAAATACAAAAAAATACTCGAATAACAGGAATTAATAAGCAGAAACATCAATCAACTTGCCTGAACTGTTTTGTTTTGTATGCGCATCCAAATTTAGAAGAACAAGGGCCCCATCAACTTCGGTCAAATCATTAGCCCTTATTATGTATATCTACAAAAAGTGAGGAGGTAAATATATGTTATAGACAACAGTAATTGGCATGGGTAGATTTTTCAGCACTAAAAGAAAATTTCCATAGATTTCAGGTAGTAGAGCAATATGAGCAATCTTAAAACCATCATGACAAGGTGGAGACAGAACAATATGATTTCCCCAAGCATACCAAGAAAAGTTTTTGAAGTTACATTATAGACCTCTCCACTCCTCAGCCTCAGCCACTTAGAGGTGGTCATGCTAGAGCTTCCTCTGCCCAAAAAGCATCAGCCACTTAGAGGAGGCAAATTCTGAAAATTTATCTCATAAAGTTTTCTCTACTGGACATTCCCTTAAAGATATGGGTAACTATTCCCAAGGCAAAGTGTGAGAGTATGCAATATTTTTATCACATCTACAATAATACCGCTTCATATAGTCCCAACACTTGCCTAATCAGGTATAGCAACTTCACCCTATAGTGCATCTATTAAATTGCCTTTTCCCACCTAAATCATTGCATCATGTGCTTCAGACTATATTACTGTTGATAAAGGTTCTTATGTGTGCGTGGTAATGAGTGCCGGCTCAATATATTTTGAGGCCTAGAGTGAAAATTTTAAACGAGTCCTCTTCAATATTTAATATATTAATATAAAAAACATTAGAAAGAACAATTCTATTTAGAAGAGAGAGAAAGAACGAATAAAATGGAAGAGCCAGAAAAGCTAGGAGGAGATGGGGTTGCCTGAACCTGTAAAAAGAAAAATAAAATAAACACGAGAAGAGAAAGAAAAATGCGCTCTCTCTCTCTCTCTCTCTCTCACAACTACCTTCTTCCTCCGTTTTTAACTTGCTATCCCCTGCTTCACACACACACACACACACACACACACACACACACAGTTAGTTCAGTAACTAGAGAAGAATCACAAAGGGTTGCTTGTGGGAAGAGGTTAGACCCTAGTTGAGATTCAATCCAGTAACATGCTACTGGTTCTCTAAAACAAATGCCTTTACTGTGCCGAAGGCCTCAGGCTATGGCCTAAGTGGCCTTATGGTTGAGTCGGCACTGCAACTGCTAACGTATGTCAATGCATACTTGCAAAGCTGATGTGAATTGTCAGTACTGAGATGTACTTGTTAGGAGGCAATGTGATGTGATAATATCAATATTGCACTTCTGAAAAGGACTTAGCTTTAAAAGGACTAAATGACAACAATTGTCTGTAACAATGCAGTTTTTTATGAAATGACTCAACATTGTCATGACAATGTTGCCGGTAACAACATTACCTGTAAAAATATTTAACCTATAAGAAACTCAGGATGAAAAATGAGTGTATAACTTGAGGAGCAAAAGCAAGGCAAGTGTAGAGAAATCCCTGCCTATAGGGGGTTGACAGTAACAAATACGTCAAGTGCTAGACCATTTTTCAGGTCTCTTACAATGAAAGTTCTGGACCAGGCCTCAGGGTTAAGATGGCGTAATGCAACCTAGAGATAGGATCCTTGGAATGGGTTAGTATCATGTTAAATCACTTAAGAGTATAATGTATAAGATGTTTAAGATAGTGATTTTCTTCATTTTTCTATCCTGTCAGTACTTATGAGAGAAAGGTCATTCATGCTAGAAAAGTAGTTGAGTGGCTAAATATGATAGTGACAGATGTCATAAAGACATCACAATTTCATTGGACCAAAAATTGGTCCAATGAATACATAATAAGTGCAGTAAGTAAGAGGTTAATATGTGTCCATATTTGGGTACATTGTAATTTAGAAATGTTGTAAATGAACCCAGCCATATGAGGATCCCAGGTAAGTTGTCCTAAATAGGATAAATCCCTACCAATGGAAATAAGTATTATTATGTTAGGGGACACCTCAACCACTAGGATATACGCAATGGGAGCAATGGTCAACCATTAGAATTAGTTTCTTTTTTGTGAGTGTCATGAAGCCTTTCACAACTTTGCACTTAAACCTTTTTTATTCTTCGAAACTTGAAGGAGTAAGATACGAATGGAAGTAGAGATCAAGTTTCAAATAGATGGAGTAGCCTTAGAACTTTACGCCTTCATCCCCTTCCTTACTATTTTTTTTTTCCCTATCTCTAGAAACTCAAAGATAAAGCCAAGAGACTGAGTACTTGACCTCATATTTTTTCTCAACATTTCCTTTCTTGTATTGCACTGTAACTTTTGTAAATAGCAAAAGAAGAGTTGGATAGTTAACAGAACTAGTACATTTGTAATAGGTAACGTTTCTCCTTTAGACGTAACAGGAACAGAATAATGACTCAGCACTAAGATGTAGCTCCAAGAGGGAATGTAACAAAGCATAGACAATCATAGGCCAGGCTAGGAGCCCTAGGCTCCCTTTGCTCTATGACTTAATTTTTCTTCCATGCTTGTAGGAGCCCTAGGATGCAAGCCATGTGCTACCTCAACTTAGTTTTTTCTTCCATACATGAAGAAGCCATGGGCTACCTCTGCTCCATGACTTAGTTTGTCTTCCATGCTTGTGGGAGCCTTGGACTAGGAGCCCGAGCCTTAAGACACCTGTATTCCATGACTTAGTTTTTCTTCCATGCTTGTAGGAGTGCTAGGCTACCTTTACTTCGTGATTAATTTTTCTTCCATGCTTATAAAACCTTGGAAAATTTTCTTCCATGCTTATAAAACCCTGGACTATGAGCCCTAAGCTACTTTTACTTTGACTCAGTTTTCCTTCCATGCTTGTAGGAACCTTGGTCTAGGAACCCTAGGCTATGTATACATATATACTGGCACAAACATAAAAGTAATGTGAGATTATATTTATCTATGTGATAGTAAGCAATTTGTGAGTTAGGGCTCAAAATATAAATTTGATCTAAATTAGAATGAGATTAAGAGAGAAAAAAAGTATTTTCTTCTTATTCCCTTCTCTTCTTCTTTTTCTCTTTCTCCACCTTCTCCTCCATCCATCTACTCAATTCCAAAAATTACTTATAACTCAAAAAATACAGGAATTGGTATGGGCCTATATTTACAACTAGTGATAAACCATGCTACGCCAACAGCTTTGAACATTAAGGTTGACTCTCATAATGATCATTCCTTAACAACCCTGATGAATGTTTTTGCATAACCTGTGCCTTTAAATACAACATTATGATGCACTCAAATATTGATTGTACTGGCAACGTATAAATGTATTGTAATATCCCACTTAGTTGCATACGGATGAACATGGTGATATTTTAAGGGCACTCCAGGATAATAAATCCATTTCATTGGTGGCTTAACGAAACAACGTTCAGCCTCTTATTATGTTGACTGAACTGGCTACCCCAATGATCTCCAGTCCGCCACTAATTAACATCTTATTTTCAGTTCTTCTATCAAGCAACTAAGAAGCAAGTCGCAGATTCTTGTTTAAGCGCTCAGGCAGTATACGAAACTCTATTTTCTCCCCTGTTGAACTCATTTAACAAATCGTACCTTTTATGAATCAGTACTTCGCTCTTTGTGCCTTCACATTTTTCCATCAATAATATGAACTTAGATGGTAGCAGTCTATATTCCATGTGACACAGAACATAAAAAGATTTGTCCTAACTTCACTTGTAATGTGTTCGTCATGGGTTCTCTGTGTTCTTTAAAACATATTATCACAATCAACATGCAGACTATTCTCCAAAGGTTTCTTTATACACAAGTTTCACACACTAGATCTTTGGTGTGGGGCGGGCTTGATGGGAGGAGGTATTGTTGAATGTACTTGCATATGCTAATATCAAACTAATAAAATTCACAAATTGTTCCTGAGCTCCCTATTTTTAATTTAATGAATGAAATGAGAATTTATCCCCCATATATTATCAATTCCCTTACAAAAGCCAAATATCCCAACAATTGTGAAATTACATTTTAAAAATTCATGAATTATTTAAAATAATCATGCCATGGCAACAGATCTTTCTTATTTTTCAAATATGCACTGCTTTTCTTACTCACAAATTCATCTACTCCCTCCGTCCCAATTTATGTGATCACCTTTCCATTTTGGGATGTCCCAAAATATGTGATTACTTTGACTTTTCAAATGAAAAATTAGGATGAATTTCCCATTATACCCCTTTATCAAATAACCTGGAGAATGATCATTGCTTTTAGAATGGTAAAATTGGAACACAAACTTAAAAATATAATAAAGTCAAAGCAATCAATGTATTTCTTCAACAACGTGTTTAGTCAATGTATGCACATAAATTGGGACGGAGGGAGTAAAATTTAATTCCAAAACATTACCAATGCTGAATAACTCCCAATTTTCAATTTATTCCCATACCAAATAATTCTGGTATCCCAAATTTGTTACTAGGGTTAATATTCACTATATTCAAATGTAAAAGAGTTACACAGACTATATATGAACTCTTAAGGGAAGATCTCACCTTTAGATTATATTATAATTATACACTATGATAATGAAACCCTAGATCTTCACCCATCAATTCAATCATTCTTTTGTCCATGGAAACAACTACATAAAGAACAATCAATATAATCATGACGGAAATAGTTCAAATCATTACCTTAAATTTGGTTGGTTCAAGCAACTGGAAGACCAAAACATCTCCCTCGAGCAAGTTGTGACCAACAGAAAACTGTCTCCAGCCAGCACTTAATCCCGTCTTATACGCAATGTATTTGGCTTCGTTTATTTCCCCACATTCATCTTCCAAAGTAATAAGAGTATCTGTGTTTGGTAACCGTGACTTACAGAATGGTGTAGGAAGCCCCTGTTTTAAAAACACAATAAACTGGAATAAAAAATATATGACAGACACATATCTCTGGCTTCTCCAAAATTTTCAACAGCTTAAATCAAATTTATGCATTTTTTAACAGCACTAACCATCCAATAACAACCAGCTACATGTGATCTGACCATTGTTTTCACAAAACTGGGGAACTCAGGTTCTAGATTTGACTGAACCTCCTCTGCTCGAATCATAGCAGATGACTTGGCTTCAACATGAGTACATAACCCACCAATTGCAGCCTTATTCGGCTGACAGCTTCAGGTAAGCACAGAACCAATAATATTATAAACTAAATATACAAAATGCAAATAGAGATTATCAAAGTACAAAAAAAAAAGCAAATAGTGACATAGGAGTACATAAAAAAGCATTTCAGATATTTCACTGACCTTACACACTTCCCTGCATGACCAGAATTTGCCTGTTCAAGGATTAATTTCCCCATTAATAGAGCACACCAATATTTAGGAAAGAACAATGCCATTATATTCATAAAGTGTGAACTTTAAGAAAAGGCTTAGATAGGCAAGAGAGAACAGTTAAAGTTAGAGGTTATATATGGCCTTAATGAAGAAATTGGGAATGTAAATGGACATGCTTATGAACTTTATATATGGTACCCATTAGGCCATAGGCTTAATTTCCATTTAGTGATCTTGCATCTACTCAAGCATGGCTATTTAGAAATGCATAAAGGCACACTAAATATGTAAGTGTGTGTTTAGAGTTTCAGTGTTGTGTTCTAGTTCTAAAAGATCTGCAAACTACTAAAAACATTCACTTCTTTTTAAGGAGTCTTACACGCCTCGCTTTAGGATCTGAACGCTTCTTCCTAATCCGAACAGACTTCTCTTTCTTGTCCACGGGCTTCTTTTGTTTACCCTGGCAATAACAAAAACCAAACCGAGAAATAATAAGAACAGACGAATTGGGAAAAGTTCAGTGGAAACAGCCGAAATGAAGATAACCACAAGGCTCCGTTTGGTTGCCAAGGAAATGTAAGTAAAGAAACAAAATTAGGACTTCTGAATTTCAACAACAATTCATAATTTGAGACCGGACAAACCCAGAACCCCTACTCAACTGTACCAAGTACAATTGCTTAACATAGTTGAAATGAATTGTCATCACTTCTGGAAACCAAACCCAACCACACAAGCCATAAGATTCAAAGTGTGCTTTACTTTTCCTCGGTTTTCTCAGCAACCAAACGGAGGGCGAGAGAATGATACATAACCAGCAGAACATTATATATATATATATATATATATAGAGAGAGAGAGAGAGAGAGAGAGACCGAGGAGGAAGGGAGGAGGTTGGGAGTGGAGGGAGATAAGGTGCGGGAGGTGCGAGACATCTGAGCGAGAGTAACAGAGTCTTCCTCCGTAGATTTGCGACCGTTAACCTCAGACGACGGCATTGGGAACTCTCGATATTCTCCTTCCGTCTTAACGTCGTGATGGAGCGTCATTGAAGAGTCTGAAAAAGCTCTCTTCACTAGATTTGGAATGAAAGAAAAGAGCAGAGCAATGTAAATGTAAGAAGAAGATAGACGAAGGACGAAAAAACCTAAAAGTGGCAGAGGCCTAAATTCTAAGGACAGAAAGAGGGTAGTTTAATAACAGTTAAAAAATTGGGCTCAACGGTCCGATGTTGGTGCCACTTGCCTGATCAACAAGGTTTGTCTTCAAGCCTCAAGCCTGGTTTATGTGCTGGCCACCTCGCACCTGCTGAGATATACACGTGTTTCATCCGGAAAAATCCGGATTCCGATTATCAATTCTATTCAACTTTTTTTAATCTAGAACAAATATTTTGAGAAATTGAGAGTTGAATTAAATATTAAATAAAAATTAATAAAAAAGTTAAGATTAAGATATTTTGTGATGGCTCTTGTAGATATTGCAATTTTATAATAACAATTCTTTGACAAAAAAAAAAAAAAAATACCCCCTTAAGTTACATGGTGACATTGGTAGTAATCTTAATGGTATCGATGGCAACGCTAATGATGATGGCCATGAAAATGCTTGCAAATTTTGGTATCTCAACTCTCAGATAATATATTGTCCCCTTCGTATTAAAAGTTAAATTTATAAAGGAATGAATATGTAATAAATGCAAATATATAAATCTTACTTTATGTGAAAGAGACGATATTCTATTCATAATGGAGTGATACAAATAATAATTTGAAAAAACTTATCAAAAAGTTTCATTTAAGTTATTTTTTACCAAAAAGTTCCATCATCTTTTCTCTTTATCCAAAAATTCCAATTTAAGTTTTTTTTTTTTTTTTTACCCAAAAGTTTAAGCACGCACTTCTAAAAAACTTATCTATACATCAGTTTTCCAAACACTTCCAAAAAACTGATCTATGCATCAGTTTTCTGCAAATGATGAGTTTTTGCAAAATTAAAGAACAAACTGATTCGTTTATCATTAAACTGATAAATTATTATCAAAACGAAGCATGCATATGAAAATCGATGCATATATTTGCAGCAGTTTTATAAATTAAAAAAACAAACAAACAAACACATAAGTTTGTTAAACAAAGAACCACCTTCGAAAACTGATCAATGCATAAGCCTACAAATGCATCAATTTCTGTCAAAAAAACTTAGTACAACAGAGCATCCTCTATTTTACTGGATTTTCTGGTAATCTTAGTTTTGGTGTCATACATGCTCGTTGAAAAATAATAGGTTATGATTCAAGTCTAAGTCTTTCAACAACAAGAAAAAAAAAAATGGATTTTGATCGAGCAGTAGCAGAGGCATTTCATTGAAGTTACGCAATTCCAACTGCTAGTGACAGAGGCATTACCTCTTCGCTCACTAGCAGCAGAAAAGCACGCAGCTATAGGGGCAGCGTTCCTTCAATTTGTTTCTAGGTCTCCGACTTTAGACCCTCCATTTATTGCAGAGTTTATTCCTTCTTTAGTCCCACCACTCTCTACATCATTATAATAAGCTCGAAGTCCCCGATCATAGGTAAAGTTCTGTCTCTTCAACAGCTATTATCCAAGGCACTTGTGTAGGCCCTTCCTATAAGCAACTCTTAAGCCAATCCACCTGATTTTGAGGGCACTGTTCTTGGCCTCAGGCTTGGTTTTAGATAAACAAAACTTATAAATCGAACCTATCCGTGAACTCTCCTAATAATTTCTTTCTGAAGCTGTAACTCTTTGTCGTAGACAGATGTATTTTATAGAGAGAGAGAGAGAGAGAGAGAGAGAGAAAGAAAAGAATGACTGAGAAGAAAATTTGTTCTCCAGTTTGGGGATTGTATTTATTGCCGTTGGGAGACCGTTGGGAGACTTCATAGTTTATTAATTGTATATACACGCCACTTTACAAACTAACGACCCTGTTTCCCATTGGTGACTTAAAGTCATGACAACAATGCCCAGTGCAATATATTAAAGTGCGCTGCTAGGTTTACTATCTCACTCTTACCAAAAGAAAATAATTAATGCTTAATCTTATACATGTGGCATTACTATATCGGTAACATACTCTGTTTTCTTCGTAAGTAATCAATTATATACTACCAAATTAGCAATACAAGAGTCAGAAGAGACCCAAACGATTATTTCTTTTATTTTTATCTCTGACTCAATCCCCTAGACATTTCCCTCAAAAAGAAAATGAAATCATTTTCATTTATTTGTGTAATTATACAGTAATTTTAAAAGTTTAGGGTACTCTTTATCCCCTTCTTCTTTTTTTTTTCTTTTTATAGCCTTGCCGATTAATATCGCTACCTAATAATTACAAGCTTCAAATGCAGTACTTCCACATTGATGAATCGATTAAGGTCGTCCCGCCTTTTCTTTGAGACCAAATTAAGGAAAAAACTTAATCAATCAGCTGATCAAAACCATCATCTTTTCATCCTACTCTTTTCTATTGAAAAATAAATAAATTAAGGCTCAGAAATATCCAACCTTCATGTAAAACTACCGTCCCAAAGTTGTCTCACTGCAAGTACCAGCAACTCTCATTGGCAAACTGCGAGTCTGCAACCTCATTATTAAAGCAGACAGACAGAATTAGACCAACGAGACTGGACATGCAGTGGAACATTATTTTGAAATAGCAGATTGTATTCCAGTCTAAATGCCTTTCCTATCCACAGTGCTAGCGATATAAATTGATATATGTTCAAAAAATTGGCCAAGAAACACACATACCTCTCACAATTCTGCACATGAATTAAGCCATTATCATATTGACAACCCTGTTATGCAACTAAGCGTGCCTCGTCACTTTCAGGGACAACAATGTCAAGCCTCATCATAGGCTTGTACTTGTCAGGAACTCGTGCACCCGCCTGGATACACACCTCCACCACAGCCGGAGCCTTACCATAAAACTTCTTGAGCGTGCTCTTTAGGGGAGGGTCTTTTGGGTCCTGAACATGATATACATAATTTGGTGGGATTACTTCATCCACTGTGGCATCCTGCCAGCCATGCTTCCCATCTCTCCATTGGTGCTTGAATTCCCCACAAAGCTTAGCATTGTGACCCCATGGCCCTACGTGCACCTCTGAGCAATACCCACATGCTTTCACGGTGTATTTTCTCATCAACTTCCTCACACCCCATCTAACGACCTCGTATGCATCAATAGTCTCCTGTGCAATCCTAGGTATATCTGACAATGGAGGAGGTGGAAATCGCCTGCAAGCCCCATGTGTATCAAGATCCATGAGCAATGAAGATGAATCTCCAGAGCGCAATGATTTAGGCTCCTCAATAAATCCACCTCGGTCGATCACTTTCTTTCCAATCATTCGAATGGGTTTGGTTCTTCGTCGTGAAGGATATTCTGGTAAATCAACACCAGCTTGGATGCATAGCTCCACAACAGCTGGAATTCTGTCATAGTTGAAACGAGTCTCATGTTTAATGCGCCGACCAAAAGGGTCATACATATGGTATGACTCAATGGGGAGGAGAATGTCATTGATGGAGCCCTTGACCCACGAGTGGAAGCTTTTGCGCTTCGCACTTCTTGGACCGTGGCAGTCCTGAATGTGGTGACCACTCTCAGCCACATGAATTTCTGGGCACTCACTGCATAACAACTAGAACGCATTAGTTTTGTAAGATATAGGCTCAACTTGACAACCAATATGCAACAAAATTAAATAGTACACAGATGCAACATTAAAAGTGCGGAATAGTATATAAGTTACCTGCAACCAAATACAGGAACAATGTGCAACAGCTGTGCTAGGCCATTAATTAGAACTTTCCAGGCGTCCAAAACTTCATAAGCAACGGGGATTAGATCAGGAACAATCAATCCATTCTTCGGAGGCTCAAGAGGCTTTTCAATTCCCATCTCTGCAAGCTTTTTATCATCCCTCGCAGTCTGTTGAATCTTCTTTAGAGGAATGGGATAGGGTTTCTTTTTCTTCTTGGGCAGTATTGGTGGAAGATCCACATTTTGAGGATATACTTCCTGTTTCTTGACAGTTTGATCTTGTCTGGGCCTCTGACCGACACAGAGGAAGGTCCCCAAATTTGCTGGCCCCCTAATCTGAAGCTGTTTATGCCCAAATGGCACCTAAAATGAAATTTAAATTTAAGTCCCCAGAACAACCATCCACGAAGGCAGCTCTCAAGGATAAAAGTCAAATACACAAATTGACAACCGCATTAATAGCAAACAGAATTAAGAGCCAGGATAATTCAAACCAACCTCGAGGTTGATATCAAAAAGTTGAGCCACCTGCTAATACCTCAGTTGTTTGTGCAAGAAAGTCTAACCTAGAGCCCCATTACAAACTTACAAAATGCAGGCATTCCTAATAACTAAGGAAGCTTTCTAGATAAGCAATTGTGCATCATACTTAATCAATAATCTAGATATCTTTAGCTACTTCTACAGTTGAACCATGTGATTTACTACTTTTGTGTAAATATTACCTTGCTCCATATAGAGATTTAGAAATAAGTTGGATGCCTAATCGAGTACATGTGCATGCACCTGGTGGAGTGTTGACAAAGATGACTCTTAATAGTGACCGATATATCATTTAAAAATAAATAAATAATGGCTTATTGAAGAGTGGTCATGCTTAAGAAAGGATTGCCGAACAAAGTTCCATCATTGAACGTCAATTCAATTTATAGTGGTCCTTAGCAAGTGAACCAGCCAAAACACCGGAATTTTGACACGAGATATATATCCCACAATTATCTATGAGCTTCATACTTACATAAGCTTATGTAAGCATATGCTGACAGGATCGTTTCTATATATTTATATGGAATAGGACATGTAGCATTACTGTAATGATTCATGACAAAATGAATAATATATGTGAATCTCCAAAACCATCTTGCAAAGCAAGAACCTTAACATTTTTGTATGGTCCCATATCACTTCAATGCAACACAGAATTTTTAGAAGTCAGCATGAGACTGAGTTAAAAAATTTCAATCACACCCCCCAATTGACAGATGTTCACCTATGTTTACTTTTGCCTAGACGAACTAGACATGAAAAACATCATTGGATGATCCCACTGAGCAATATCAACTTTTTGAACGCAGCATGATGGATTCAGGTCATGGTTTCAATGCATATATTTAATAAGAAAAGATGGCCGCAAATGCTCAATGAATTGGAAACAGTTCTCCCAAAATGCATAGAAATGGCCAAATTATTCACTAAACATATACTTGTAGATTCAGTTTCAAAATAATTTATAAACAGAAAGCAAATGATAACAAAAAGTACAGATAAGAGAAAAACAGTAAACCTTCAAGCCAAAAGTAGATGACCTTAAAGCTGATAATTGATGTTTCTTAAACTCCATGATGCCTAGGCAAACACCTGAAAGTATAAAACAAATTAATACAATAATACCTATTAGTGTGAGAAAATATACTCTGCCGCAAGGAAGCTCCTATTTTAGCATGTTCTAACATTTTTGAACACACTAACATGTTTGCACCGCGGATACTGTTTTGGGCACCAATACCCGTGCCTTAATTTATCTTGTTTCGAAGTTGCCAAGTCCAAAATCTCTTCTTTGTTTCAAACACTAAGTGTGCTTGTCACATTGGAAATATAAAGTACATACATAAGAAAAAGGAAAGAAGAGGTATTTACCTCTTTGAGATGGATTCCATGAAGCAGGGGATACTGCTGGCTGCTGCTGGAGCATTTATCCGGATGAGTATCCTATATGTTCCTTGTTTCCTAGCAAAAGAAATCAACTGGTGCAGATGTAATGTCAAAATCAAAGGAGCTGATATGTTAATTTGATTGATGATGTTACAAATTGTGATATCAGCAAGGTTGCAAGAACCGCCCAAACCACCTGCGCGTGCAGGGAAGGGAGACAAACATATTCCTTTATAAATTTTCATGCGCTCACATCTCTGTAATAAGAGACTAACAATTACCAAGTTTAAAAGAAAGCACGAATGTAATAAAATTAACAAATTACAACCAATTCATTGCCTAAATAAAATAACAAATCTCTGCAAATGTAAAAAAATTGCAGCAGATTCATTACCCAAAAAAAAAACCCAGCCAATCGGCACTCCATGTGTTCGAGGGTTCGACTAAGAGAGAGAAAATCTGTAAAAGAGTCATTAAGAGAAGAATATAAGATTGAAGAGAAAAGAGAGACGAGAGACATACCTGTTCTACAGTTTGCCCTTTACCAACTTGTTGAAGATTGGGATTTGGGACTTGGGAGAACCGGAGAAGTAGAGAAGAGTGATGAAGAAGTGGGAGGAGGAGGAGGAGAGCAATTAGCGTGGAGAGATCAGAGAAGCTTTGAGAGTGAGGAAGAGGGAAAAGTAAGGAGAGGATTGTAATAAACTTATATGGCGGCAGCAGCAGATTTCCTTAGAGCTAAAAGTAAGAATATGTGAGAGAAAATAAACGAATGAAAACATTGTTTAGCGCACACGAGAAATAAGATAAAATTAACTGCGGATAGCTTTGTGGTAGATCAAGCAAGACTAATTGCTTATCAAGTTCCTTGATCCCGCAAGCTTTGTTTCGAAAATTTTGTTCAGGATGCTGGACTTAGTCTGATACGCGCAGGACCGGTCCTAGGATTTGGGTAGCCCTAAGCGAGCTCCTAGAATGAGGCTCTTCTACATTTTGACATATAAAATAAAATAAAAAAAATGCATATCTTAGTTTCTCTTTGGCCAAAACCTATCATACTACAACAAGCAATTCACAAAAGGATTTTTATTTGGCTCACACATAACCTCCTATCACCATTCACTAATACACATATATCAAACAAATATCAAAATACTTAATCTATTAAAATGAATATAATTCAAATATATAGGAAATAAAGAAAAAAACATACAGTTAAATTCCTAAATAACATCAACATAAACGAAACACTAAATAGAAGAGAATACCCGTGTAAGCAAAGTAGCTAGCCAACATAATTTCCTACATCCATAAATAAAATAGCATTATGGTCATCTTCTACTGCATTAAAAAAAAAAAAAAACAAAACTGTGAGAAAGGAAAATTAGCATATTTACCATAAGCACTATGAACGGATTTATAAAAAATTACGTTCAAAAATAAATTTGGAATTTGAGAATTGATCATTTATCATGGATGCTTGCTTTATAGCTTGATATAATATCTATTTTATATTATTGCTTATTTGCTTACTGTTGATTCCTCTTATTAGATGTGTGAGAATGTGCAAAATTATTCTTTCATCAGTCACCCTTTTCATGCCAGGCTTTGACAAGTTGGATATCAAGCTATACCAAGTATGTCTATATACTCCTTATTTATTTTTTTATTTTTTTATTCTTTTTTGTTGCTTTTCCATTCCACCATCTTTATCATAGTTCTATATATTTTTTTGCAATATAAAAGCATTCCAAGGGAAATGGCATGAATGTTCTCGTACAGTAAGTTAAAAGAGATGGAACATTTTCGCTTTCATCAGATCATCATAAAGCAATTAGAGAGAATGAACTTTTCTCCTTGAATGAAAATGTGAGAAATCAACATCAACTGAGTTGCTATTTTTTTTTTCTTTTGAAGAGAGAAAAATAGAGTGACAGGGAGAAGATTCCACTCTTGAAATGTTTCTTTCAGCTTTTGATTGGGCTAATAGTCTAACTGGAAGTCACACGTGTTTGATGGGGAAGCAATAATTTGCAGCACAGTTTAAACAAACGGAACAATCATTCACAACACACGTACGAACTTCTATTCAACAAATCAAACCAAACAAACCCTAAAATAGAGAAGAAACAATATCCAACATCAACAGACCCTAAAATAGAGAAAAAACAAATTAGAGAAGAATCGTACATTCGATGGTTTGGTACTCTGATTTTGTGCTTCAGCCTAGGATTATGGAGATTGAGAGAGAGAGAAAGAGAAAGAGATTTGATTTGGAATATGAGAAAATCGAATGGGCTGCTTCCGCCTGGGAGTTAGAGTGGAGAGAGTTAGAGTGGAGTCGTGGATGGCTAATTGACTGGCTGACTACCTTGACTGGGATATACTGTACATGGAAAGGAAAAAGGGCCTCAAAAAAATTTGGGCTGGCTAATTAACTGGTATATTGTATATAGCTAATGGACTAGTATACTATATAGGGCTAAGGGCTCAAAAAAATTGGGGGCCCTCCTAGAATGGAGGCCTCAAACCAATGCTTTACCTTGCAAAAGCCAAGGGCCGGCCTTGGATACACGCAGCCATGATGATTAGAGTGATTGAATGAATGGTAAGCTTGGTAGGTTTTTTTATTTAAAATCTTTCATATATATTATCTAAATCTAGACTAATAAAAAATTTGACCCATTGAAATGGTTGATTCAATTCAATTTTAATAAAACCTTTGGAGATTAGTGGGAAACTGTGGTTGAAAAAATGTGGGCAATTTTCTTTAATCAATGTGGAGTGTGAATTGACTCGATGATGGCTGTTTGTATCAAGACATGATGACAAGCCCAAGTTTGACAGAAGGAAGCCCAAAATTTAGAAAATAATCAATCCAAAGTTCCAAACATGCAACAAATTTCCAGAAAGTAAAATAGCAATTGAAATAACATGGAAATGGATTCTTTGACAATGATCCAAAAATAGAAGAACAAACATCAAGAAAATAAGTCAAAAATAGTTCTATTTGATTTGAGAAAGTGGGTAATAATCTTTTTTAAACAACAACTACTCGAGGATGATAGGGTGATTGATCAAAGTTGGCCGCCATAACATTCACTGCAATCAATTTTAGTATAAAATTAAATTTTGATAAGTGAAGAGAAGTTTGGACATAATTTTAAAGAAATATACGAAAAGATAGTTCTCAAAAAATGATTTTAACCAAAATTAATCTAAATTGAACCTTATTCCAGAGTACCCTTAGCCTTAGCTATGTCTAAAAACAAATTAACCTACTCCTTCTAGAGAGCTCTTTGTATAAATGGACATATTGATTTGGATGGGAACTCTCATGAACCTATTCATTTTTGTCTTGAGAGCTAATGCGCACCAACTGTTTGACAAAATTCCTTTTTAAGTCCTACTGAGTATTGTTTCCATACAATTAAAAGTCAAAAAACATTTTTCTAATATTGCTGAGCCCAAATTTGTTTGTGTAATTTGGGCGCTGCCCCTGTTTCAATCCCATATGACTTGTTAAAGTCAAAAGTAGAGAGATTTTTTTATTTTTTTTAAAGAAAAAAAAGACTACCAGAGTTCTGAACTTTCCTCTCACAAAGGAGTAAAGCTAGAAGTGAGTTTCGTTTACATGACGCCACCTCCACCAGAGAGGCCCAAACGCCGGCCCAAGTTGGACTGATGCAGACCGCTCCTGAATCAACGGCGAAGTAACGTAACACGACCGCTGCTCCCCACTTTGACATATATATATACACAAATATATATAAACGTAAAACAGAGTCCGGTCAGCAATGGCAGACGCTGGACTAGAAACACGTGTCCAATTAGAAGATTCCATATACACCAGTGGCTGCAATTTGCAAAAACAGTACTTCACTGAGTTGTTATTGAGGACATCATCTTCTTCGAATCAGGATCCTCCGCTTGGATTGGATATATTTGAGTAATGTGTCATAATTTGAATGCTCTATTTTTTACTTGAGTGATGTGCAGATAATCCAGATCATAATACATCACCCAAACATCAAGTAAATCCAAGCGGAGAATTCTCATTCATCCTCTTCAAATAGTACATGTTATTTCATTTTTTTTAATTTATTAAAATAAAATGATCCCAAATATGAAAATTCTTTATTGGAGTACATTACTATCAAATTTGATAAAAAGATAGAAAAAAATTTACCATTATAATACTCCTAAATATAAAATAGAAGGCATTAATGATAGCTCCTTGTTTGAGATGCTCGTATCACACTAAGTTTTGGATCATATTTTTTAAAATTTTATGCATATTTAAAAGGCTCAAATTTGGAAATTCTATGATAACAAATAAGTGATTTAGAATATATAATCTAAAATATCATTTTTTTTAGTATTTTTTTATTTTTACTTTTTTACAAAAATGGTATAAATATTTTCCAAAAAATTACTATCCTAATTCCTGAGGAACAATTTGATTTAATGCAGGATCAAAATGAACAATTTGGAATAAGATCATCTGCTTGGGTTTGTTTGATGGTTAGGTGATATGTCATGATCTGGATCATCTGCATATCACCCAAGTGAAAAATAGAGCATACAGATCATGACACATCACCTAAATATATCAAAGCCTAACAATTTGAATAGTGGGCCAGCCCTTGGTAATCAAGTTCTGAAAATTCATGGGCTGTCTCTTTTGTACTGTCCAGAGGAAAGGCAGATGGGCCCATAGGCCATAACAATTATTGTCAAAATGTATTATTTTTGACATTTTATCTGTATATTTCTATATAGACATCATATCTTTGTTTGACCAAGAAGCTGATAAGGCTCACATGGCCGCCAGCCGTGTCTGCGTAAGGTAATGGTTACAATATATAAAAAGGGATAATTCTCTGGTAGCCCGGAGCATGGTAATACCCTACAAGCCTAATATCAGCCGTTGGATTCAATAACTGATGCTGAAGTTGTATGCCTCCACGGTGGTTAACTGGTTATGGGCCACTTGTTTCACTGCAATGTAGGTGCAGCTCCATCTAGGGACTGGTCAATGCAAGAAATTCGGAGAGAGGAAACCCTTTTAAAATCTGACTCTCTCTCTCTCTCTCTCTCTCTCTCTCTCTATATATATATATATAATATTTCTTTATCGATATCTCTAGAATATCTCTTTTTGGTTCCTGACTCTCTGCCGCCTTTCTATTTTTTTTTTTTGGGTGGGTTGCGGGTCTTGTTCTCTGTCTTTGTCAGGTTCTTGCAGCACACGTATTTCTCCAACCCCCACCTCAAGCTCACGCCACCCATGACTCAACCATTACCCTTTCTCTCTTCTTAATCTGGCATATTAAAAAGGTTCTAATTTTGGTCAAAATCTTCTTTAAAATGGTGGTATTCTAGTTTCTATGATCTCAGGATATGGCTATATCTATGTCAAATAGCTACCAATGTTTGTTAAAGATCATCTATGTGGTTTTTGCGTTCTGTTCTGCTCTCTGTATCGGTGGTCTCAAAGGTTATAATTCATTCTTCTTATTTCTTTGTTTTTTTTTATTTTTCCTTCTCTCCATATTTATTTGCAGTTATGAATACCCAATTAGATTTTGAGTTGTTTTGTTTAAAACTCTTATTGTTCATGATTATTCATGTTGATTTGATGATGGTTTTTTAAAATTTTAGTGATTTTTCTGTTACATGTTGCAGCTATACTGGTGGGTCCTGTTGCTGGTCTGATACTAATAATAGGGAATGTCGGGGTGATTCTGGGGCTCTTCCCTGCGCATGTTGCCTGGACAGTCTACACCGTTATAAAGTAAAATTATCTCTGAAACTCCCCTCCTTTTCTTTTTTTTTGGTAAACAAACTTTCCTTTTCAATTCCTCCAATAACTCTCTCTCTCTCTCTCTCTCTCTATATATATATATATATATATATATATATATATATATAAAAGTGATGCAGTGAGAATATGCCTACTTTAACTTGGATTCTCATTTCCTTAATGGAAGATTCATCTCAAGATTCCAATGCAAAGATTTGTGTTCTTTGGTTCCTTTAGCTTAAACTTGGATTCTCATTTCCTTAATGGAAGATTCATCTCAAGATTCCAATGCAAAGATTTGTGTTCTTTGGTTCCTTTAGCTTAAAGTGAGCATACGCTCACTAGAACATATATATATATATATATATATATTGTAAATTTGAATATAAGAAATTGATTTCTATATGGGTTTTTCAAATTTCTTACATAAAGTAATTCAATCACAGGACTAATAGGTTTGATGCACCACTAAAAGTTGCTATTCTATTCGCTTTGCCTGCTTTATTTGGTATTTGGTTGGCGCTAAGCATAACTGGGAGTGTTCTTGTGGGAGTGGGCTATGGGTTCTTCACTCCCTGGGTTTCCACTTTTGAGGCCTTTAGACATGACAATGAATTCAAGAAGTTCTTGCACAGCATTGTGGTAAATTTTGGATTGCTCTCTCTCTCTCTCTCTGTTAATTTCAGTTCAGTTTAGTACCTTCCTGTTGATATCTTTTTTTATTAATTCTCATAAAAACTTCTACAAACACCTAGGATGGAACATGGGGAACTATTAAAGGAAGTTGTACAGCAGTTCGAGATTTCGGAGATCTTTGCTATCATTCTTATCCACTCTACTTGAAGGAATTGCGTGAATCCCCTGCTTCAAATGAGCTTCAAACTCTTAGGTAATGATGTTCTACTTAACCAAAAATTTCTAGCCTTTTTGTTTCTGCAAGTAGGAGGAAAGAAGAATATTGCATAAATAATAAATATTAAGTCAGCTGGAAACTAGTTGATGTTAAAATTTGTATTATCACAATGCTGAATATAAAATATTGAGAAGTTGAATTGCTCATAGCCTTTAAATTTAGCTATTTTTTCTTTCAAAACTCAATCTTTTGAAGCTGTCTTGCAGGTTCATTCATGTGCCCGGATGTATTCTTGTGGGGCTGCTGGGGCTAATTGTGGAGATTCCTCTTTACACGGCGATAGCCATAGTGAAGAGTCCATACATGTTGTTCAAGGGCTGGCAGCGACTAATTCATGATCTAATTAGCCGAGAAGGCCCATTTCTTGAAACAGCTTGTATCCCAATTGCTGGTTTGACGATCCTCATGTGGCCACTTGTTGTCATTGGGAGCATCTTAATGGCCATTTTTTCAAGCATCTTTATAGGACTGTACGCATCTGTTGTAGTATATCAGGTTTACTTGAACTGGAACATAATCCTTTGTCTAATTAACTTAGCCATTCTCAGGATTGGACTTACTCTTTAACCACCTGCATACTGATACAGGAAAGGTCTTTTCGGAGAGGTGTTGCTTATGTGATTGCAATGGTTGCAGAATTTGATGAGTACACCAATGATTGGCTCTATCTTCGTGATGGCACTATTCTTCCAAAGTAATCATTCGCTCAATCGTTTCTTCTCTTCATTTTCAAATATCTTGATTTAGCCTGTTTAAACAATACTTCTAGAGCAATGTCTCTGTTGGGTTCTTCATTTTTTAACAGTAGAATTCACATTGCTCACAGCCAGGCCACAATACCAAAAGAGGAAAGTTTCTCACTCATCAGAGCTATCTGTTGGAGGAAATCGTTCATCAAGAGGTAAGTTCGGCAATGTTTCTTTGGAAGCACCTGCAATGCTTATGCCAAGCTTAGCTCCTTCAAGATCGGTCAGGGAGGCAATACAAGAAGTGAAAATGGTGCAGGTATGCTATTTTAGGATGACACAATTGTGGCGTTTCTTCCTTATTTACAAATCTATAAGAATAACGATATGTGAGTTTTAGGACATTTCAGTGTAGATGAAATATCTTACTGTTAAGACTTAAAGTAATACTCTACCTTGAGCTTCACTGCTGGTTAAATTACTGTCAAAATTTTCTTTTGATGGATGCTACTTATTTATACTTTTATATATCTAAATAACATGCAACCTGCAGGAAAGTTAGGCCATTTGCATAATTTCTTCTGGGCATGAACTGTTAATGTTGCAATCTAATTACCATAGTATAAATCTACATTGTATACACTGAGTGACTGTTATGAACAATTTTAGAGGCCTCATGAAGTTTATATCACCCAACTATTGAAGAAGCAATATATTATATATCTGTGTTGTTCGACTTCACTCTTTGGAATACAGAGAAATCATGTCATGTCAAAAGTGTATCAATACACATGTTTTATTTTGTATGTGGATATAAGAACTTTGATGCTGGAGAATTTGTTAAATGCATCAGCTCTGTGATTTTGATCTTCCTTCAGTGGGTATGTTTATGAGAATAGGCTCTTTGATTTGCAATTGCCAGTTTTTCCATGACGTAAGTGACCAAACTGTGTGAATGTGAATCAATAAGGGACTCAAAAAACTCAAAACTGAAAGATGCACTTGTTTTCATCTCAAGTAGTTGTCAAATACTCGGTCCTTATTATTGCTTATTCTTCTTTGAGTTGAATGGACAAGTTTCTCATCTTTAACACAAATTGCAACAGATCTGGGCAAACATGATGAAGTGCTGTGAGCAGAAGGGCAAGGAACTCTTGGATACCAATGTAGTAATAAGTGCAGACGTCTGTGAATGGTTGAAGGAGAAAGATACCAATGAAGCATCCATTATTGGTCTTGGTTTGCCTTGTTATTCATTCTTGCAGATTCTCATCTACTCCATTAAAGTTGGATCGGTTGGTTTTGTGATGCCTGATGGTGTTGAAATCACTCATCTCAATAGACCTCAGGACAGAGTATTGGACTGGTTCTTCCATCCTGTAATGGTCCTAAAGGAACAGATTAGGGCCATTAAATTGGACGAGGGCGAAGTGAGGTTCCTAGAGAAAGTAGTCCTTTTCGGAAGCAATACTCAACGCATGGAGGCGTGGGAAAATGGCAGCTCGATACCTCAAGATGCTCTTAGAGCTGCTCAAATCCAGGGCATCAGCAGAAGGTATGAACTTAATGTGCATCCATATTCATATAAATTAAAGAGTACAATTTTTACTTCTTATTTTCATTTTTACATGTATTTGGATTTTACACTTGTACTCACTAATGCTCTTATCAAGTTCCCAAGGAAGTGTAGGAAAACACTGAAAATTTTGGAATCTTCATAGGATTTATTTTTCAGCTATCAAGTGGAAACGTCCCTTTATAGGACCTAAAGGAACAAGTTTTTGGCCAATTTGAGCGATATTTTGGGGAACCCTGCTAGTTTAATCATTAAAGATGCATTTTTACATCTCATTGGAAATGGAATTGTTCTGCACTGTTATCCCAAGCTTTTCCTTTATATTTGAGGTACGACAGAAAATGGAATCTCCACCTCAAATGATTTGAAAATTTTGAAATGGCATCATCGAATGGAGCCCTTAGAGGCTGAGATTCATACAAAATGCAATGATGCTTAATTCATTTTATATAATATGAATGCAAAACAGGCTCAATTCAATTGAAATCTTGAAAACAAAGGGAGTGACTTCATTTCCCAGGTTGTCCAAATTGCACCCTTATGCCTTAGCCATCAACCTGAATTATTCTTTCAGTTGTGTTTAAATCATTATTGTCCAATAACTTTCATTGGGATTCTTTCCTTCATTCTACTTTAATTGTTAAGTTAAAATTTACTTATTTATGGATATTCTTCTAAAAATTGAATACATTGGCAGGATGATAGGAATGGTTAGAAGTGTGTCAAAGCTTCCCACTTATCGAAGGAAATTTCGCCAGGTTGTGAAGGCCTTAGTTGCACATCCTGGAGAAAAGGAATGTTCTCACAGATCCGGTTCTGTGAGATCAGTTGCCTCCATCGAAATTGTGTAGAACAAATTTCAACCCATTAATTTACCTTTTTGTGTAAATGCTTGTAGCTTGTGAAATACTGAAATCCTTTAGGTGGTTGTAATTAACTTTTGTGAGGTTATAGATTTGTTTTACTTGAGACCCCCAATCACTTCAGTTCAAGTCAGCAATCAAAGTTATATGGTAGTAACATATATATATATATATATATATATATATATATGAAATTAGTAACATAAATTAGTATTTGGGTAAGTTTTGACTCAAGGGTGCACCAATTGCACCCTCCCATCTATTTGAAAATGGCTTTTAGCCATTCAAACAGAAGCTGATGACCATTATTTTTGCCACCTTTTGCTCTCGCACAGATTGTCAGGTACTACTCTGCAGCAATATGACTCCGCTCAGCCTCGATTCACTTTTGTGTTCAATGCACTCCCCCCTTAGCACTTCCAAATCCTATCATTTGAAATAACTGTTGATGCTGCCATTTGAAATAACTGTTTTGCCTAAAGGGTTTTAGCATAACAGTTGGGATATTAACTTTCCACAATCTTTGATCTAATGAGGTTTTTTTTTTTTTTTTTTTTTTTTTTGAAAAATATAGTAAATTGGGTCCAGAAGAAAAAACCCTCTACTTGAATTCTTGCCTTCTGTGTAGAGTGTAGTTTGAGTTTGTGAATGTGAGTGGAGTTTTCAGATGATTTTTTGCATTAGAGATCTTGTTTTCCTTGAGAGGCGTTTAGTTAGTTGTCTCAAGTTAAAAGACACCACTATGAGAATTTGCTGATTTCGCCTAAGAATTTATTGCTTACTTGTGTCCAACCAAATGATGCAACGTAGAAAATGTGCATTTATGGCGAATTAAGGCTTTGCCTTCGAATTTGTTACATTCAACTAAATGCTGCCATGTAGTGAATGTGCATTTATTAATGCTGAGTTAATATTTAAAAATTTTGAAAACTAGATAAGGCTAGACCAGTCTCTTTTACTGCTCCAAGTATTTACTTTTTAAATAAATTGTATGATGCATATTTTGAAAAATTGATAGTTGAATTAGATATTATATTTATAAATATCATGTATGCCAAAAATTACCATAATTCAACATCAGAATTTTAAAATATAATTATAAAAAATTTTGATCTTTGAAAATTATCATAATTTTTTTTAATGACATATTTTAGAAACGAATTATTGAATTACGTAATTTTGAATTAAATTATCTAATCCGACAGTGAATTTTTAAAAATATAAATCACATAATTATTTATAATTTTCTTACTTATATAAATTATAAAAATGTACTGACTTGATTTATGGGTATGATATATTTTGTAAGAAAGAGAAGAGTCTAGGGTCAACTATCGAAGCCATTCTATAAAATACAAATGAGTGTTTTTGGGCACCAGATCCAAGAGGAATGCTAACGTAACAAGTGACGCTATGTGTCAGTTTCCCTATGCCAACGCACGAGGGCAGACAATGCTATTCCTATGTGCCTGAAAAAGTGCCCAAATTTGACAACTCCTTGAGAATTTCTCATGAATTCCATACTCCCAACCCGTTGGATGTCCTTGATCAAATTAAAATATAGTAAAAGTTTTTTTTTTTTTTCCTTTTTTCCTATAAAAGTATTCTGATCAGTTCGTGTGCATCAGACTAAATCCTGCACCCTAAATAAGATTTTAGAAATAAAACTTGCGCCTTGCAATATTAGTAGCTAATGGAAGTGGAACACGGACCAAGAGATTTGGATATATAGTAAAAATTACATTTTATTTGAATTGCTTTAATGGTGCGAGCTATTTATTTTACTCTTTTTTAATATCTTTTTTTTTTCTAGTAATTAAACACAAATTCTTTACACTTTGTGTAAGTTGAACAAAAATAGTTAAGGCACCGTTTGGATTTGTTTTTTATAAGTACTTATTTGCTTTTTTAAAAATTTTCTAAAAAATTATATATTACAAATTTATAAAAAAGTAAATAAGTACTTATGAAAAACAAATCCAAACGGTGCCTATATTAAAAGTTGAGCTAAATTTTGCTCAATTTTAGCTAAGTAATTAGAGCAATGTTATTCACATTCCCATTATAACTGCTCACACTCTTCCTTAAACTAATATTATTATTATAATGACACAAACAATCCTTATTTATTTATAAGCTGATCGAACCGAAGGCTTTTGGTTATTCAAGAGCAACTATGAGAACAAATAATATAAAAAATGCCAACTTGACTTGCGCTCAATCACATGGAGGGTTTACTATTAAAGGTTTAGAGTGTGGAAGGAAGCAATGATCCACCGACCCCCTAAATGACGTGAATTTTTTTTTAATGTTCATTTCTAAATTATGAGTTAGTCCTTTTAAAATTATTAATTACCTTTTGCTTTTTGCTTTTTGCTTTTTTGCTTTCATTACAAATGTAAAGTGTTTAATTTTAATTTTGGGTTTCATTAATTATAAATGTAAAGTGTCCAATTTCTTTTTCATAATCAAACTCCAACACTTTTTGATCAAACAGTTATATTTTCAATGTCTACGGTTCAGCAATGATTCTATCTCATATTTGATCGATTCCAGCCGATCCGTGCACACTCCTACCACCCACAAAGTTACATGGAGGACCATGGCAAAGAAAAATAATAAGAGCAGTGAAACATAGTAGTGAACTTTTCTCTCTCCAGGAATTAAATGCGATAAAGATGGGTAGAAACCCCGATGTAGTTGCAATTGACAAGTGAAACGACCAAAATTAAGGGTGTGCGCAAGTTTAAAGCAGGGCCGCTGGTTTTTTGTGCTGCCAATTCTTTGGGGTCGGACAGCGCCAATTAATTCATTATGCCGTCCTTTCAAAGAGAGCCCACGCCTCACGCCTGTATTAAATCGGACCTCAACTCTTTCAATTTAATTTAATGCATCATACTCTAGACAAAAATGCTTTCCAATCAAAGCAGTATTATTGAACATAAATGTTAAGAGCAGAGCCTTGGAGAAAGCGAAAACATGGAAATCAAGACTCCATTGCTAGCTGCGCTGAAGCTTACTGTTAAGTTGTTAGTGGAGAAATTGAGCAATAAATAGGTCAATTCTCATACAAAATATAAAATTCCGAGTCTTATCTCATAAATGGAGTGATATGGACCATTGATCTGAAACTCGTGTTCTAATTAAGATTATAAGATTTTTTGGGATTGTTATAACTTTTTAGCCCATCGAGTGTTGGATGATAACTCTATTGAAGTTTTGATTAAAGGTGAGAGAAAGCAATATGCATATGAAAGTGGGGTATAAAATGAGATTATATACCTTCAACCCCAACGAAAATTATAAAATTTAGAAAGTCTTGAATTCATGAGAAAATTAAAAGAAAATAAGTTTAATTTAAATTTTATTAATAAAAAATAAAATTAAAGAATAATTTTAAAGGATTTTTATTTTATATATTAAAATCTATTTATCCCTGTTTGTTGAGAGTTTAATTCTTGAGAATTGTAAATTCTCTTTGATTTAAACTCTCAAAAGAGTTTTAAGTTTTTAAAATTAAGATCGTTATTTGAATGGTCTTATATATAGAACATGAAGCCTTGGTTAAGTGGTTCGTGTCTCTCCCTTTATAGGATGAAGTTCTTTGGCCTATTTGTCGCTGGCAACAAAAAAAAAAAGGGGTAGAATGGTCTTATAAATATTATTTCAAATTTTCCTATATTGACTGATTATTTGCATTAAAAATATATAAAATATGAAAAAGAAAATCCTTGAATTAAAGTTTGACAAGCATTTTAAGTTCGAATTAATAAAATTTTGGAAATTAAATAAAAATCAATTTTTTTTAAAGTTAAAAATCATAGATTTTGAAAATAACATTAACAATCATGTAAAAGTAATGCCATAAAGATGAGAATTCAAATTCATGCATGTTCTTAAGAGTAATGAGATGGAACCCATCATCATCGATATCTCACTTAGCACATTGCATATGTGAGTTAATCGGATAATTGGCTTAAAGTCCTATTTTAAAAGTATTTATTGGCTAAAGTCCACCCAAATATTTTTTTCTTTAAAAAAGTCCCAATCAGATAAATTTTTATGCTTAAGGTCCTATTTGTTTAAAATTTAGGGGAAAATACACTTTGCACCCCTGTACTAAGGGCCAAAAACACTTTGCACCCCTATACTTTAAAAGTGAACACTTAGCCCCCTACACTTTCAAAATTTGGCATAAGGGCTTACGGTGGCTTACGGTGTTTAATAATTTTGTGATTTTACCAATATACCCTAACCCTCCACAGGACTCCCCAAACGACCTCCAATCCCAAGTTTGACTTAGTCAAGCACATGGTGAAGAAAAATTCTACATTCATTGTTTTCATACATAACGATGGTGCTGGGAAAATTCAAAATTCCGAACCAATCGCTTTCATTATGATGATGATTTCTTTTTTTTTTTTATTCAAGAAGAGGGAAATCAACCCCACTACACCCAAAAAGCTCTAAAGTTACTAATCCCACACAAATCTGCATATAGCAGTAAACCCAACCCACTAGGCATGGCGGCGAAGGTCTCTTGTTCCCAAATATTTGCTTCTAAGAACTTTTGACCATAGCTTTTCTGCATTCTCTCCAACCCAGTTTGCATTCTCTCCAACCGAGTTTTGATAACATCGCTACTGAGGTCGGAGCTAGAGTTGACGCCCTTCAAACTGCTCTCCATGCTTCATCGGAATCAAATTCTAGCCGGCAATCAGAGAAGCCTAACTTGAACGAGTACCCAAATCCAGAAACTTCCGATGAATTATAGCTGAAATTAATCAAAAGGCTTTATAATATTCACCATTTGTATTAATTAATAAGGATGTACCAAAACCCCTGTATCAAACCGAAATTTAATTTCACCGATATCCACAGAATCCGAACAAAAGCACACCTCTAGACTATACGAATTTCAGTTTGAATCAAATTGGGCATCCTCTTAAACATCTATCTCCGCCGAAACTCTCGATTCGAACACTCAATTTCACCAGCACTCTCTATTTCAACATCTTCAACTGACATTTCACAAACACCAGACCCAACACATTTCTCTATTATAACACTACATATCACATTATCTTCATAACCCAAAAAGGGTATATCGAAAATACCATTACTCACAGAAGATTTAAGAGACAATGCAATTTAAAGAGGGGTTAAGCTCACTTCCAGTTTATCCCGATAAATTCTATCGTCATCATTGTAGATCGGGCGGTTGTAAATCACCGGTGAATGATCAATAGTGATGGGGAGGCCTATGAGGATGAGTTGCGAAATTCTGGGTGAGTTGAGGAGGAGCAGGGAGTGACCCGATTCGGTGAAGAATATCCAATCGGTTTCTCGGCATTCTGGGACCAGCATGGCTGCGACTCGGGGTGGATCGGTGGTTTGAATGGGTGAGTCGAGGACAGCTACTCGGAGGAACTTAGTGGAGGGAGTGGGGTTGGGGAAGGAGAAAAAACAGTGAACTTAGATTGTGAAAGATAAGTTACCAATCCACATGCTTGCAGAAAAAACAGTGAAAGATATTGATATGGGTCCGGCATAGTGAACTTAGATTCTGACGTAGTAACCTTGAGTGTCCGAAATAATGAACTCCAAGTTGGGGTTGAAGGTTAGTTGGGAAAGGAATGACATTTTTGTTCAAGTCATACCAAAAAAACTTTTGGCATGAAAGATTTTTTTAAGAGGAATTTGGCTAAAGGTCCTTATTTAGAAGATTTTCATGCCAAAAGTCCTTTCAAAAGAGTTTTCTTTCCAAAATTCTTTTTGGTATGAATTGGACAAAAATACCCATCATTCCTAATTACTTTCAATGCCACCTACATCCCCAAACCCCGGTTCACTACGTCACACCCTATAGTGACCAGCGTTAGTTTCCTACGCCGGAAACGCAGGTCACTACGCCAACGCAGGTCACTACGTCGCCAACGCAGGTTTCTACGCCGGAAACGTAGGTCACTACGCCAGAAAATACAGGTCACTACGCCACAAACAAACAAACAAACAAACAAAAAAATCTTTTTTTTCCTACTTTTTTCAATCAACCAAACAAAAAGTTAATAATTTTTTAAGACATAATTACCTTCCCCATCCTTCAATTTTGCATTTGAATTTCGTCTTCACAGCATCCATAATCTCAAAGAAACCCTAACATTCCATTATTTCAAAAATCACCTGTATCTTCTGCATCATTGTCCTGGAAGCAGGGGAGCAAAAATTCGGATGAGTTGAAGACGGAGATCGCTCTTTTATATCATTAATGGTAACTTAAAACAAAACAGCTACTTAAGGATGCAAATATGGTGGTTGTTTCTCCTGGATTTCCCCTAGAAAATTGTGGTCTTTCCTTTTTGTTGAAATCGATAAATCTACATGTATAACTTTGATTTCAGGGGAATTTGATATGTCGAACACCACGCCTGGAACTGAAGCACTCCTCGTAATCTGATTATCCGGTGAATTAAGCTCCGGAACACCATTTTCATGAGCCCTAACCTCTGGATGTCAAGCTTCTCTTTCAAAAATAGCACCTCAACAAATCTGGCCAATTAAATCCTAAATCTCTCCACGAACATAAACATTTAATTTTTTGTAGGATTAATCAAGCAACACAACGCCTTGACGAGCCAACCATAAATGCAAGCTCTTCTATCGAGGTACAATTTTAGGATTCTTCAATCAGCTTATGGTACAGATTCAGCTCATGAAAGAGCTGGAAGTTTCGGATCATTCAAGAAAAGGGAAAAAAAAAGATCCGGAGAAAAAGAGGTCGGCAATGGAGGCGAGATTGAGGGTAGAATGCGGTGTTTGGTTCCGTTTGCGCGAGTGAAGGGTGAAAAGCAACTATGGGTCTAAGGGCATTTTAGTCCGTAAAATAAATAAATTTAAAAAAAAGGACCTTAGGCAGTAAAACACTTTAAATTAGGACTTTTCAAAATAAAAAAAGTATGAGGGGACTTTATCAAATAAGAAAGTATAAAATAGGACTTTACACCAATTATCTATTTTTTTAAAGAACTTTTGGCATGAAATTCTTATAAAAGAGGACCTTTGGCCAAATTCACCATAGTTAATTTGATGAATTAACAAGGTTATTATTGAAAAATTTTTAAAATTTGAATAAGGCACAATTAATTTTCTTGGTAAAGAAATGTCTATGACTAAGTGGAAAACCTTAAACCAGCATCCAATGGATGTTTTGAACTATGAATATAATAGAAATATAAAATTATTTCATTATTACCATGAGCTTAATTTGCTCAAATTGGCCATCAAAAGTACTTTGGATATTTGATTAATCAATCTGCTGGGCGGTTGAATTAACACTCATCGTCTATCATTCTTTAATAATGAAGCAAGAAGAGAAACTCAAATTTTTAATGAATTATTAATTTGTTATTATTATATCAGTAGGTAAAAAAGATGGGTAAATATAATTTTCAACAATTCTATACAATCTTGCATTTTGGTCTCCTTTTTTTCTTCTAATCTGGATACGGACGGTCAATTTTTCAAAAAAATAGTAAAAAACCACCGTTAAATTAATATAATTTTTTGCATACATAATTTATATAAGCAAAATCAGTGAATTTCTCAAAATATTTTTTCCAAATTGAACATACATAATTAAAATGGCATAAATCATAATTCACACAATAATTACCATCCAGGAATTATGGATCTCACTCTTTCCGCCCCAACAGAAAAATCACCCAGAATTTCCATGACTGTTTTTTCAATGATTTCGGAAGTCTGAAACAGAAAACAACACTTCACACAGTCACACTGCGTCCTCCAACGTGCCAAGTATCAATTTCAGGATGCGAATCTACAGGCATGTGCCTTCTTTTCCCACCTCTCTTTCTCTAACCATGAAATGTAATCATAACAGTGGGTGACAAACGTTCTCCTTATATATAAAATGTATATGTACACATAAACTAATTATCATAACATAACGGACCACAGGGACCACCCCTCCACCTTCTGACTGGCACCCTGTACATGTACTCACAATTATTTTCACCTTTTGTATCAAAATTATATTTAATATATATATATATATATATATATATATATATATATATATATATA
>JAESVK010001174.1:567386-579434 GCA_017140935.1 Hamamelis virginiana
GCTTTTAGCAGAGAAGCAGACACGAATTTTAGGGGCTAAAAGAAAGACAATATAAGCTTGTTATTGAATCGTTTGTTCTTCCCCAAAGAAATTTTTGCAGAAGCTTCTTCGTATAACCGTACAGAACAAACAGAGTTTCTTCTTACAGAGGATAGAAAGAGAGAGCTGTACATATATAAAAATTAAAAAAAAAAAAAATTAAAAAAAAAAACCTAAAAAAGAGCTAAAATTAAATTATTAGTACCAAAATTAATACTACCGAAGATAGACATTAATTGTTTTCATCGTTGTTTGCTTTGTGTTATACTTTCTTCATGGCTTTAATCGAACCCACTCGTAACGACCTTCCAAGGGAACGTCCTTCACAATATCGTAGTTAAACCTGGCACCATATAAATTTACTCAGTTTAGACTTTCCAGCCATGCTCAGTTTGGTTTCTGAGAAAAATGTAGGAAAAGGTTTTGAGATTAAAAGTTATCTTTTGCTCTACCGTTTCTCGGCAGTCAAAAGGACTGTTGTGCTGAATTAGAGAAAGCTTGTGGCGTGATATGAGAATGTGTGAAAAATCACAGAAGTATTTGCGCTACTTACTTCTCTGTAAATCGTTTTTGGACGTCTTTCTCAGCGGCGGCGAAAAATTCTTCAATCTCCGACGCGGACGGCATCTTTTCCACTGGTGATTTGAGGCAAGAAGTCGCCTCCGAAGGCCTCGCTGTCGACTCCAGTTCGTCTGATTCTGCACCAAGCTCGCTTGACGGTGTCGTCTCTCTTCTGAGAAGATATAGCGTACAAGGATAGAAGAGATAACGAGTCGATCAATCAATTTCAATATAAAAGAATATGAGAGCTGATAGTCTTAAACTGAAGGAAATTAAGTATCAGACCGTTTAAGATCTCTAGCTAGCTCCTTTCAAATTTCGAATTAAAGAGACGTGAATGTAATGAATTACAACGCATTGAAAATTATAACATAAAAACCTTTCTCTACAGTCGAAATACGTAGATGTTTCAACTTCAACACTCTCATCCTGCAAATATAAATTCAGAATTTTAAATTTTTTTTAAAACAAAAATCAGAAACCAGAAATTAAAGCGAGAAAACGGGAATTCAAGTATGGGTATATATTTATATAGACAGACAGAAGAGACGGAGAGAGAGAGAGAGAGCTATGGGACCGAATTGAAGTATAATTTCACCTCCGGATCTACGAATTTTATTCTCTCGCTCGATCCATTACTCGAGCAACAAGACACCGAGTCGGTGTCGGAACTAGGGCTTGAGAATCCATCCTCCAGCACCGTTCGTCTGTGATTTCCGGACACTGCCGGTGAAACTGAATTCTCCGGCGTAATTACAACGCGACGGCGACTACTCCTCAGCTGCACAAACGACGAAGAGAACCTCAATTCTCCACCACCACTGACCTTCCTCCTTTTCACCGTCCCTGAAGTCGCCGCCATTGCCAAAGCTCGTGCTCTCGTCTTCACACCCACCACCTGTGCCACCTCCATCACTGCAACTTCACCTGTTCCTTTACATTTCCTCATGTACTTCCCCATCTCTCTCCAGAAGTATGTAAATTACTCCTTCTATCGCTTCCGCGTACTTCTTTTTTGTTTGTTTGAGAGAGAGAGGGGGGGGGGGGATTCCGTTGAACGGTTCGGATTGGTTTTTAAGGGCTGGATGGTGAGGTGGTCTTGGCTCCGTTAACTGTAACGGGGGGTCTATAACGGGAATAATGACGGCGCCGTTATGCAGATCGAGGAATTGACGGCTTACGCCGATAGTGTAGCCAATCAGAGAACGCCAAGGAGATTCACTCACGTTGGGAGTAACAGGTTTGAACCGGTTTTTACTGGGATGGATCGTACGGTGAGAAAGTTAAAACGGATCCCTGATTGGGAGGACCGAATCGTGCGGTTATAATCGTATAATGTCCGAAATCCGTTTGATGGGGAACTAGTCTTAAGTATAATTGTTGTGTACAGAGTGTAATTACTTCTCTATCCTTGATTCCATCAGAAAACCACCAAAATGGCCTCAATGAAGCTTCATCCTTTATTCCCTTTGCATTCGGAACTCGAGTCCGCTCGTAATCCTAACTCAATTCTAACAAGTATCCAAACAAACCCAAGTTAGGCATGAGTTTTCAATTTCTTTCTTATCTCATATATTAATCATTTGATCATCGATTGATTATATAGTTTCCAAATTGCATTACATGCATTTCTAATATTATTTAAAGGGGCATGTTCCCCTTGCCGCTCTTCTTTTTTATCACTATATATTCCTATCGCTCAATTTGAAAACAATAATGTGGATCGAATAATTTAAAATATCGATTATTGGATTTTAATCTCTTTTTATGCGTATCATATAAGGTGGGGCTATATACAGCACACCTTTTATTGAAGGCAATTCATATTCTAAGTACAACCCACCATTTGTTATTTTTACTAAAGACAGCACAATAAAAATTTAAATAATATACTCATTTATCCCTTTACTAAATACAATCCATTACATAACAGAAATAATATTAGCAACCCATATTACCCCCAATACCGTATTACCCCAACACCATAACTAAAACATATTACCCTCAATACTTTTGTTTTAGGTTTATTTGTATATTACTGGTAAACATTATATTTGGAATAAACTTACTTCAAAACATGAAAAGTAGCGTTTAATAACCATCATAGTATGATGGAGTTACGAAAAAAACTTCTATTTAGATCGAAAAAAAAAAAATGTTCGTGTTCGCATTCGAACTAGTACATTCGAATATGAAGCTTTAATATTCGGTAAGTTAATACCGAATATAAATTTTTAGTATTCGGTAAGCTAATGCCGAATATGTAGGTTTACTATTCAGCAATTACATATTTGACACCAGCTTTAGGAAGACTGCAAACTATATTCGATTTTTTGGAGTGGAATATAGTGTTTCATATTCGGCATTAGCTTACCGAATACTAAAGTTTAATATTCGGATTTAAATTCGAATGCAAACACGAACACAGTTTTTTTTTTTTTTTTTTCAATTTTCAGATCGAAATAGAGGTTTTTTCGTAACACCATTATACCATAATAGTTATAAAATGCTACTTTTCATATTTTGAAGTAAGTTTATTCCAAATATGATGTTTACCAATAATAATATACAAACCTAAAATGAAAGTATTGGAGTAATATGTTTTAGGTTTAGTGTTGGGGATAATGGGTTGCAAATAGAATTATGTCTTGTATTTAGACTTGGGGCATTTATGACATTTTAAAAATTTTGTTTTGTATAGTAATGGGTTGCCTAAAAATTAGTGGGTTATAGTTAGAAAATGGTAAAATAGGCCCAATTAAAATTTTAAATGGGCTACCTTTAATAAAATAGTGTGCTGTATATAGCCCCACCCTATCATATATGCTAAAAATTGCAATAATTCAACAATCAAATTTAAAACACGTTACTTTAAAAAATTGTGATGTTAATAAAAAATATAAGAGTTTTTCTTATTAATTTTTTCAGAAACTGACCAATTAATTGCTATAATTTTGGGTATACATGACTTTCATTAATATATATATATATAGGGATATGTTCCTCTTACACTCTATTTTGACACCTTTGTTTACACCTCATTTTCAAATACCATTGGAGATCAAATATTTTGATAAACCGATTGTTAGATTGGATATTTATCTTATGTTTGTCATGTATGAAAAAAATCGGAGTGATCTAACGGTTAGTTTTTGAAAAATATCATTTTGAAGAACTATTTTTTTTTTTATTAATTATAAACATACGAATTTTTTATAGTGACATTTCTTAAAATCTAACCGTTGGATCACTATGATTTTTGGTATACATGATATGCATAAGAAATGTATTGAATCCAACGGTCGGTTCGTCAAAATATCTATCATAAATAGTGTTTTGAAAACGATGTGTAAACATAGGTGTCAAAATAGGATGTAAGGGGAACTTGACCCATATATATATATATATATATATATATATATATATATATATATATATATATATATAGAGAGAGAGAGAGAGAGAGAGAGAGGTGCTAATATTGAACTGTAAATTTTAAAAAATTGACTGTTGGATTAGATACCCCTATAATGTATGTCATGCATGCCAAAAATCATAGCGATCCAATAGTTGGTTTATGATAAAACTGGTTGCTAAAAAATGATAACATTTTAAAGAACAAAAAGTTATAGACTTTCAAAGTTACATTTTTCAAAAATCAACCGTTGGATCACTGTGTTTTTTGGCAGACAAGACATACATGATTGGAGTATCTAATCCAACGGTAAGTTTTTCAAAATTTTAATCGCAAGTGGTTCTGAAAGAGGGCACCTTATGCAAGAAGCATCAGGTGCACTTGATATTAGCACCTCTATATATATATATATGTATATATATATATATATATGTATATATATATATATAATCTAACAGTCAGTTTATGAAAATATTCAATTTATCTTGATATTATGATAACAAACGATAAAAATAGTGGTAAAACAGATGGTAAAGAAAACCTTACCCTAATTTATATTATATAAAGTTGCTATATAAATGAGTGAGCACACTTCTAATCCCTATTTGGTTGTAAAAAGGTAAGGTAAAATTGAGAAACATGATTTTTTTTTTTACTAATGGAATATCTAAACCTTTGATTCAACTAATCATACACAAATAAAATAGTTAGGCACTCCATGTTTAAATGCTTAGTATAATCTCTACTGGTGGTTCGCCCCCTCCATCAAGTTATTCATGTTTCCTAAAAGAAAAAAAAAAAAAATTATACATGACAATTTACTTATTGAAACTAAGTCCTAGAATCATTGGTGCACTCGTTGGTTTTGAGACCTTTGAAAATTAGGATAGCGAATAAGATTAATTAGTAGATTTATTATTTTTATATTTTTGAAATAAACTTTTTACTGCTTTGGACTGATCTGTGAGGTTGCGTTTGGTTGGCGGTCATGCCGGTGGGTTTGTGGTTTGATACCCCAAACCATTGTTTGGGGACGGTGGGTTAGGGTTTGCAGAGACCTAATTGGTGGACTGAGGAAGCCGGTCAACAAGGGTTTGCAAAGCCTCTTCTCAGCGTGGGTTTGCAAAATCGAAGCCAGGTTTGCAAATTATAATCTTTTGTATTAACGAGCGTACCCTTCAAAATCACAAGCAACAAATGTTTTTTCCAAGTCTATCCCACATACACAGTAGCAGCCATGGAAGAAATAAGAAGAAGAAGAAGAAGAAGACCCACTGCATCGCCGTGGGTCGGTTAGATGCCGTGGAGCTGCTGCTGCATCGCCCTCTGTTTTGTATTCGCCCTCTGTTTTGTGTGTGTGTGTGTGTGTGTGTGTATATATATATATATTATTGATTTTGTTTAAAGAAGGATAATTTGGTAATTATATTGATTTTGTTGTGAATCTTGATGGTCCAAACAAACAAAGGTCAGACTTTCTCAGGCTTGAGATTCCCAGCATTCCAAACACTGGTTTGGGATTACAAAGTTACAAACTCAAACCTTCTGATTAGACATTCTCAGGCTTGATATTCCTAATCCGCATACCAAATGCACCCCTGAGGGAGAAGCAGTGGCGGAACCAGGATGAAATCTTGGGAGGGGCCAAAATCTTATAGGCTTTGGATTTTAAATATTGCGGGGGCATGTAGTGTATTTTTGGAAATTTTTAACTATATATATATATATGCACACATGATAATATAAGGCCGGCCTTACGCAAAGTTGCGTAAGGTCGGTTCCATATGGCTAATTTTATATCACAGTTCATAAAACTGACCGTTGGATTAGATGTCCCACCTCTGTATGTCATGCCTGCAAAAAATCACAGTGATCTGACGGTTGGTTTTTGAAATATGTCGTTATGAAAATATGTAACTTATTTGTTCTTCAAAATATCACCATTTTTTTAGCGGCAGTTATTTCAAAAACCAACCGTCAGATCACTGTGATAAAGTTGGGAGAGCCATGGCTCCCTTGCATTGCATGTGGTTCCGCCTATGGGGAGAAGTATACCCGGCCGTCACAGGGCGAGAGAGAGAGAGAGAGACGTGAATGGGGTGAATGTGATGGAGAGAGAGTGGGAGACATGACACAAATGGACATTTAATTTAGGGCCATAACGGCATAACGGTTAGGTAACAATTCTCATGAATGCAGAAATGCGGAGGAGATCTTCCCTGCCCTAAACATTGAGATACGAATGTCCCTCACTTAAACACCACACGTGGCTACGTGGGTGCTCCAATTCTTTCTCAAACCTTCTGTCGGCGCCCATGTTGGACCACACTCATAGAGCGCGCGTCTCTTTTCTTTTCATTAATTTATTATTTATCACAGCCGTTCATCGGAATTATATATACACAGAAATTACCCATGCAACATGCAGTGCATTGAATTTGGTGGTGAGATAAAGCAGTGAAAAACTTTTTCTTTGGGATGGGAGGAGCTTATCTGCTGTTCCTGTTGAGTTTTTTGCGAATGTAAGGTTTGAAAAAAACATTTTGACAAGAATATGGTTGGTTCAAACAATTTTACAAAAGTGAATGAAGCCGCTGTTGCGGCTTTAAGATTTCAATATATTAAGAAACCGCAATAGCGGCTTCAACAAAATCTTTTTTTTTTTTTAATATTTTTTGATAATTTCGCGTTTTACAGTTTTTTATAGTCAGTTTTTTTCAGAAACCAACCGTTGGATCACTGTGATTTTTGGCAGGCATGAGATACATGATTGTGGTATCTAATCCAACGGTCAGTTTTCTAAAATTTGCACCGCAAGTGGCTCTAAAAGAGAGCACTTGATGTAAGAAAACCGTTGGATCACTGTGATTAGGTGCTCTCTTGTAGAGCCACTTGCGGTGCAGATTTTAGAAAACTGACCGTTGGATTAGATACCTCAATCTTGTATGTCATGCCTGCCAAAAATTACAGTGATCCAACGGTTGGTTTCTGAAAAAACTGACTATGAAAAACTGTGAAATGTAAAATTGTCAAAAAATAAAAAAAATAAAAAGATTTTTTGAAGCCTATATTGCGATTTCTTAATATATTTAAATTTTAAAGCCGCAGCAGCTGCTACAATCCCTTTCGTAAAATTGTTTCAATCAACTATATTCTTGTCAAAAAGTATTTTTCAAACCATACTTTTGCAAAAAACTTGTTCCTGTTGTTGCTGAAGCACTCCATTGAATTTACTGCCAATCATTGGGTACGTAGCATCACCTCATTTCAAATTTCCAGAAAATTATTAAAAGGATGGTCATTATTTCACCACATGGCTTCCTAATTCCTCGCAGCTGTCATATCCTTTCTCGGGATCATATATATTCGTATGCACGGAGGCATTGCACGTGCTATGCACATGAGGGAAAAAAACATTAACCAGCCATACGACGCCGTTGCCATTTCGGATAAAAGAGTTGAAAAACTACTTGTAAACACAGTTACTTCCCCCACTGTCATACATCCATTTTGGGTCATAGAATTAGAGTTCTAGGCGAAACTTGGGTGGCCCACCGGATAAGGCGAGTACATGGTCTTAACCGTATCCGGTGTGGCTCGTAAAGGTGCTAGTTCAAAGTGTCAATTTCCACTGCCATTTGCCAATGTACCATTGATAATTTGATATTTATAATTTTTTTTGCTTTACTCTACTTTATATAATATAAAATTTGATAAAATTTGTTAAATTAAGTGGTATACTGTTCAAGTTTGGCTAGATCAATTAATAAATTAAAAAATAATAATAATAAGTATTGCTCTTTTTTGTAGCTAATTGGCGAGTCCAATGTGTCTTTTATTAAATTAATTTCTACTTGAACTTGAATATTTTGATTATTTGATGTTATGAACTAATTCAGTCAATGAAATTTTTATCTTACTGGCGAGTAAAAAAACAAAATTTGAGCTTGACTCTTTTAAATCCTACATCTCAAACAAGGCTTAAGCCTTGCAGTTCGTGGCCCCCAATATTATCAGTCAGTGGGAGTCAAATACCGGTCCAAATGACTTGGTACTTCCTTAGTCCTGCTTACTTTGCCATTGAACTACCCACTTTGGGATTAACAGCATAAATCATTGTGTCAAAACTCATATTCTAAATGAGTTGCAAAAGTTTCCTAATGTTGTTATTGCATTTGAACAAGATTCCCACTACTCATTTTGGAGAAATGATTAGCTTTGAAAAAGGAGTTGCGCGTACGTTTGAAATTAAACCATTGGATAACGTACCACTTTCGACATATCTCTTGAGATTCTACTGTATTTCCGTAATAGTAATAAGTTAGAAAAGAGAGAGAAAAATATCCCATGCCCCAATTTCATTGCTAGTACTGTTATAGAGTGAGAGTCCAAGGTGCCCTCATCTTAGAATACTCTCAGATTTTCTTTGTTCTAAGGGTCCATACATTTCAACTAAATTGGTACAGACCCAAAGTACAATAATATGCACTGTTTGTCTTTGTCGATGATTGCAAAATACTGTGATCGTATTAAATGAAAATTTACTTGCATTGTACTACTTTTTTGGAGAGTTATCTTAAAATTTCTTGGTTTTATTCTCAGAAAAGATCAAAATTACCCTTTTATTTTATGGGTTAGTTCTCTCGCTGACACATGATTTTTACTCCTGGTTTGCAAAACCAACGTGGAAAAGATATTTGGAGAAATCGATCGTTGGATTAAATATTCCGTTGATATACATTATGCATACAAAAAAATACGAATAAGCAAAATTGTGACAGTTTTTTATGATTTATTTCAAATTCGTCATGTTTCAAAAAATGGACATTGGATGAATGTAATTTTTAGCATGCATGATATGTATAAACAGAACATCTAATTTAGAAAAATGCTACAAGACCAAAAACCTTAACCCAAAATTAAAGACCACCATAATGTGTCATGTTTTGAGTGGTTTTGTCATTCTTTTAAGTAGATTCTATATTTTTCACACACCACTCAAAGCATGACACATCATGGTGATTTTAATTTCGGGTTAAAATTTCTGATTGTACAGTATTTTTGATTAATTTAACAATCAATTTTCCAAATTAAATATTTCTCGTTAAATTTTGCAAATCATGAATATGAACCACATTTTCGGAACTGGACCCTACTCTCAATTAATGAGAGTATGAAACCACAAGAATCAAATCAATAATTACGAAGCCAAAGAATTTCAAATTCTCCAAAGACGTGAGGAGAGAGAGAGAGAGAGAGAGAGAGAGAGAGAGAGAGAGAGAGACTTTCTAACTAAAAGCAAGAAGATAAAACTTCAATCATTGCTGAAGTGAATTTAAATTAAGGTCCACCTAAAACAAACAACATAAGTGAATGTTTGGTGCTCTGATTACAATTAAAGTGGGATTACACAAATCACAATGGCCCTTCAAATCAGGGTTAAAAATAAAAAGTAAAAAACAAAATAGAAAAAGTAAAAAATTCCTGTGAATAGGCTTGCAAACCAGCTGAACCAAGCCGAACTTTGGATTGCTCAAGCTTAGCTTGGTCAAAAGCTTGATTATTTTAATTCGAGTCATACTCGAGCTTAAGTTAAACGAGCCGAACTTTGGTATGTTTGAGCTTGGCTTGTTTATTATCGAGCTAGTTAACGAGTTATTTACGAATGGCTTGATTAATTTGCAACCTTATTAAAAAAATTTATTCAAACTTAAATTATTTTTTTTTATGAGTTTAAATACAAGTTTTTAATGAGCTTGTTTCCAAGCCTTTTAACAAACTTGCTCATGAATATAAATAATCTGAGCCCAAGTGTGCTTGAGTTTGACTTGTTTATTAAACAAGTCTAAATTTAAAACTTGAAATTAACTTATTTACTAAATAAACAAATTCAAACCGAACTCTTATGGAACACATTTACGAGCCGTTGGTGAATAATTCACAGCTATTTTTTTTTTTTTTTCGATATGAGGATGAATCCACCAGTTTGTCCCCTGTCCATCGAGACCGTTACGGTTAGCTCGAGAATTTAGTCAAAGTAGAACTAGAGGCAAATTCTGAATGTGTGTACCAGCCCTTCAACACACACATCAGTAAGTCGCAGGCTTGCACAGTGGTGGAGATTCATACCCACAATCAGATGCAGGAATTGGTTACTCGTCACTGAAAGTATGTCCTACCAACTTTAAAGTACTAAATGTCCGAAAGACTGACCCCAAGACTCCAACCCATGACCATAAGGTTGGAATACCAACCCTTACCCATCTGAGATGGCCTTGTGGGTTTAATTCGGCTCATTTACTGAGCCGTACATACATATGAAGTAAGAAAAATGGGAAAAGTAGAAGACATGGGCACATGGACCATATGTTAGGGAAGGCACGGAAAACTATGAACAGATTTCGCCTCGTTCTTTTTAAAATTGGGGCGCCACTCACTGTAAAGAGGAATGCCCTACTGCCCTCTGTCTAACTCCCTTTCTTGCGGCTCAGCTTCAACTTTAATCGCAAAGTGCTTTTCTCATCTCCTTTACTTTAAAAAAATCTGTTCATGTTCATATATAATTATAAAAGCTGAATGAATGATTAAAGGCTGGCCTCACCAAATATTCCAACTAATCTGGATTCACTACATATAATATTGTTAAGAATAATAAAAGACAAGGGTGTTTGACAAATAGAAAAGTTTAATTAATTGAAGATGAATTTAATCGCTTTAATTTCATTATTATTTAATATATTTTTTTCTTATAAATTATTGGAATGTTTACCCATAGGTCCTATTTATAAGTTTTATTTATCTAAAAATCCTGTCATCTTTTGACTTTATCCAAAAATTATTTTTAATAAGAAACAAATTAGTTTGTTCTTCGATTTTGCAGAAATTGATTATTTTGTAGAAAACTGATGTATACATCAGTTTTTTTGAAGTGCTTACATCAGTTGTTTTTGAAGTGCTTACATTAGTTTTTTGGACTTTTGGGTAAAATAAAACTTAAATTTGGACTTTTTTGTAAAGTGAAAAAGATGATAAGACTTTTGGGTAAAAAAGAACATAAAATAAAACTTTTGGATAATTTTTACTAAATTATATAATTCTTAAAATTTCTTAACAAATCCTAAAATAACATATTGCTTTTATGAATATTTCTTACAAAAATCATATTGATACCACCATGATTGATTGATGGTCTTCAATTTTACGTACCCATGCATAAAGAATTAGATAATTTGTACCAAAGGTCAAAACTACTAAAGGGTGGTGGATCCAAGAGAAAAGAAAGGGAGGGAAAAAAAAGTGTGTGAATATATTGGTATACTAAAAAAGACTACCATGGTTACAACTTACAAGCCAAAAAGGACTAAAGAACTTTAGGTTATGCAATCTCTTTATGAAACTCAACAGTAAAAGGATGTAATGATCGATCACAAAGACTTGCTCTTTGTTGGGAGAGAGAGAGAGGGAAACAGTACACAAAAGTGAAAAAAGCAATTAAGATGAGGAATCTAAAGAAAAGAGGAGTAAGATGGAAGCGATTCAAATATGAATTAATGAGAGGCCATGGAATAGATTTGAAGAGGGATCCATTCATGTCCAAGACATGTCTTCCCTAATAATTCTTATGTGGTCCTCTCAATTTCAAAAGCATTCCTTTTTCTTTCTAAAGCTGAGCCTCTCACCTTTGGGACTGACATTTTCGGACCCCCCCCTCACCTCTCTTCTCTTCCTTTTAGAAGTGCGACTTTTGCAGCTTACGTCTTTGCTTCTTTTTAAAGTCATGCAAATTTTGGGATTCACAGTCATTGAGTAGTTCCTAAGTTTTTGACATGGATAATTTGAAAGCTCCTTAGTTGTAATCTTAATTTAATCAAACCCTTTAGTTTAATTATTACAGGTAGAAAATGACACGCATCATTCCTGATCAAAGTGGGTGCCAGTTGCCCAATTTGATTGATGTATCATCACTTTAGATTTTTCTGTGCTTAGATTTGCTTAAGTACTTAGAATTATGACACATTATCTAAATTGAAAGA
>JAESVK010001174.1:579834-604367 GCA_017140935.1 Hamamelis virginiana
TAGTTTTGGTAGATTCAAAAGGTTTTCATTTTAAATTGGTGGACTCAAAAACACCCATTCATTAATTTGGAACTTATATTATTTATGGACCATGACCCACTTTGTTAAATAATGGTGGATCTTACCAGCAATAGAAGCGGATATTGCGGATGGTGTATATATATATATGAGCAACCCAACATACAACTTCAAAGAAATTAAATTCTATGGTAAATCAATCTAATTAAAGCAATTTTTTTTTTCCTCTTTGGCAATGAGTCTTGAGCATGAATTTGATATCTTGTTTGAAAAAGATGCCACACCAACAACAAGCACGGTCGGAACCGAACTTTGATTCTTTTGGTCCAGTGATTTGAAAATTTTAACTTTTTTGCGGTAAAGTTCCTGTACATGGTCGGCATAACATTAAATTTATTATTTATTTATTTTTTTGTAAAAAAATTTTATTTTTAAATATTTATATACAAAAAATGATAGAGAACTGCCATGATCTATATATATATATATTTAAAAATAATAATGAAGGGCAAAACATTGGAAGGTAGGAAAATATGTTGTCTTGCCAGGCAAGTGACAAATGAAGGGTGAATAATGTAGTCTGTTCAATAGATAATTTTGATGATCGTACATGCATGAGACACACATTTTATTTATTTATTTATTTTGTCTTTTAAAATTGAAAACCTTATCCAAATAATTAAAGATAGGAAAGGCTGTGAAAAATTCAACATCATTTAAAGGTGCAAATTTTTGTTTTTAAAAAAATCAAAATAGACCTTTCACCATCCTTCCCAACTGTGGGGGCTCCCTAAAAACCTAAAAGAAGCATAGGTTTGATACCTTGACCATGGCAAAAGCACATGGCACAGTCTTGGCTCAGTGTGGTCCATGACCCCATATCCTACCCAGTAACCACTCTCAAAAGCTCAAAATGTGAAACAAACACTGTGACAACAGATGGAACACTCACCAAAAAAAAGAAAAAAGAAAAAAGAAGGTTCATTTGTGTGGGTGTAACATAGAATTAACCCCTTTCACCGAGAGAATAAAAAAAAAAAAAACATAGAATTAACCCCCCAAAATTTGGGGCCCATGTGCCCAAAAAAAAAAAAACAAAGGGGTTTACGTTGTTGAACTAGAACGACGTCGTGGCCCATTTGGAACCATGGAATGTGACTAGCTTTGTCCTTTGCTCAACTAACCTGGCCACAACACCAACCTCCTCCTAATGCATGCATCATTTCCAGCTAGTTCACTCGGTCGTTTGGTGACGCGTCTTTCTTTGAATTGGGCTATGGCTTCTACTTTTGTTTGTTGCTAGGTCAGTTTTCGTACTGCAATTTTTGTCGTCCAGCCACGCGGTAACTAATTAAGGTGGTGGGTAATCTAGTAAAATATGTAAGTTACGTTTCTTATAAATATGTCAATTAATTGTTTTATTTTCTTTCCTATAATTACAATCTTTAAGGGAGAGAGATTTGAGTTCGACTTGGTAGAAATATATATATTTTGAGTCAAGAAGTCTAATGAACTTACGAGCCACACAATAAGAGGTAGTCTTCTCTTCTTCTCTTTTTCCTCAAACCATCCTCACCGTGATTAGGTGGAATTTGAACCCAAACCAAATCTCTGATACAACCATAAAAAATTTTGACCAGCAATTAAGCTAGCTTACACCTTCAAGTTTGTAGAAATATACCGATATTTATTTATTAATATCGAGGAGTTTGGCAAAAGCATAATGAGGGGTTTGGGATGGGGATAGGTTTTTATTGTTTGGAATTTTTTTTTTACATTCATTGAAAATGTTACACATCATTCATTTTAGCATTTTACTTATTTATTATGTTTTATTATATATATATATATATATTCTCTTTGTAGTCTAAGAGTCTAGTTTGGGTTTTATAAATGCATCAAATCTCTCCAATCAACATAAATTCACTTAAATATATGTCAATAATTAAGTAGTTAAATACCACTAAAATAAGTGAAAGATTTGTATTGGTGTGCCATATGTCACGACCCACAATAGTTGAGTTGAGAATTTTATTTTGTCGGGTAGTATGTTGATAAAATTGATTCTTTTAAAAGTCTGAACTTGTGGTCCGCTAAATTACATTCATGTCAATTTTGTATGTCCTGCACACTGGAAATCGCACTACTCAGTGGTTGATGTCTCTCCTTTTATATAATGAAAGTTTTAGATTCCATTCCAAGGTATAAAGGTTGACCATTTGTTAATTCTCTCTGCATTAAAACAAGCTGATATACATCATTTCATTAAAAAAATAATAATAATAGTAAAAAAAGAGCCTGCGGCACAACTCAATCAAAGGCTTGGCAAGAACATTTAGAGGTACAAAGGCAACCTGCAGATCTGAGTTTGCAGCTCTACTTTGTCTTGTCTCTCTAAATGACCAGAGCCAGCTACCAAAGAAGCACAGAAGGAGCTTCTAATTTGGTCACTCACTTAAAAATGAGAAGACCCACAGGCAATCATTTAGACACTCGAACGTGCCACTTCCTGCTCAATCATTATCACAACCAGAAGCATTACGTGGGGACGAGAATGTGGTACTCTCTCTCTCTCTCTCTTACATCAACTAATTGCCATAGAATTAATGGGCCCCACAGTGAAAAATAGTGTGGCAGTGGGCCCCTACGTCGTGCTGGTGGAGGAAGGCCTGATGTAAGGTGAACTGGCCCAAAGTATCTTGACAGCATTGGATTCCAAATTCTGTTCGGACATGGGTCATGGGTGGCAGGGACTTGGATAACGAAGGGCCTCGTCGTCGTTTGGCCGTACCCACGTTTTCTGCGGGCGGGCTACAGGGTCTTCTTCACTTTCCATGTCAAAATCTTCCAATCCAAACAGAGGGGTTATTTCGATTTGAATGTCACTGGTAGTTTTAGTCCCAAACGTCATATCTCTCTCTCTCTACCCCTTCATTTACACTATGTTTGGATTGAGAGAACCGGAGAAAAGAGAAGAGAAATCTATTAAGAGAAAATAAGAGAATAATAACTCTCTTCATCTTATTTGGATAAACTAGAGAAAAAATCTCTCCATCATGTTTGGATCGCTTTCATATGATAAGAAAATAGAAGATTTTAACGTATAAATTTCAATATTGCACTTACATAAAAAAGAAATAAAAGCGAAACAAGGGAGAGAAATGTCAAAATAGTAAAATCATGTCCATTGGCTTTCTCTTCTCTTCTTTTCAAATCTCTCTAATTTGGAGAGAGAGATTTTTGGGCTCTTTTCTTCCCACTTTCTCTCTCCCTCTTTTTCTTTTTCTCCTATTTTGATTTGCCAAACAATGAAATTTTAACATCTTTCTCTTTTCTGTTCTTCTCCCCAACTCTGTCAATCCAAACAAACAAACTGGAATTATACCCTTTCGTTTGTCTTGATTGTGATTTGGATGTTTGTGTTAGCGTGACAAACACGACCATGACCCGACAAGTTTTGAGAGAGTTCAGTGAAATTGGCATTGGAAATTATCTCACACAGTCAATGGCATTTCATCGTTAAAACTAATCTTTTTCTTCAATCGTCACCCATTACAAAGCCACAGAAAATCTAACTTCCCCAACACTCAAAATGATACACCACAAATAACCCACAAATTGATGCATCAGGATATATATATATTTTTTTTTTGTAAAAACAAAAGGGGCCTCAACTTCAAAATTGTTCGCAATTGTTGTCAAAATTCAAAGATTATTTGGAAAATATGAAAACCTAATTAATTGAAAATAGATGTGGCTGGTTTTGATTTTACTATTATTTATATTTTTTTTTCCTATAAATCACCTTAATTATACCCAAAAAAAGAAGAGACAAAGGTATAAAGGTAGTTTTTTTTTTTTTAATATTTAATAACTATGATTATACTTAGGAACTGATTGGATACTTTTTAAAAGTATTTTTTTTTGCTTTTCTAAAATTAGTAATATTTGGCTTTTTGTCAAAAAAAAAAAAAAAAAAAAAAATCAAACATTACCTTTTAATTTTTTTACTTTTTTGAAAGAAATAATACACTGCTAATTTGAAAAAAAGTAAAAAATCAAAAAGTAATTCTAATCTTTTGCTAAAAAATTAATAATTGAAACTTTTTTTGAAAAGCAAATTAATAACACTTATAAAAAACAAATCCAAACGGTGCCTTATTTAAAAATTAAATAGTAATAATTCCAAAGATTTGTCCAAGTGATGTCTGGGATGAGCCATCAATTCGGATGTCTTGGGATTAAATCTTCGCAACTTCTTGGAGTCAGGCCACAAAGAATTATTTCTTGTAAATCTCATAGTTCGGGCGTAAATCCCCTGTCTTTAATAGGACCGAGAAAGAGATTTAATCCGGTGTGCATAAACTGACCCAAGATACCCCTTATTGAAATACCAAAAATAATAACAATAACAATCCCTAACTTGAACGTAAATCAATTAAACTCAATGCAACTCAAATATAACACATGCACTGATTTTTTTCTATCATTTCTTTGTCCCATTAAACCAGGGCCGCCCTATTCATAGGCCAACAAGGTTGGCTTAGGCCCCTAAAATTATTTTAAAATATAGGGCCCCCAAGCGAGCCCTCTTATAAAAATGCTTTTCACATTTGGTAATTTATATGTAGGGTCTGTTTGCATTAGTATTTTAAAAATAACTTTAAGTACTATTTTTATATATATATATTTAAAAAATTATGTCCAAACCAATTTTTCACATATCAAAATTTTCATATTAGAAGTGTTTATGACAAAAGTCAGGGCCCTCGATCTAACTTTTTCCATAATCATTTCTAATATAAAAACTTTATCACCCATCCTATTATCTTTCTACTTATTTAAAAGTGATTTATCACCCCGTCTCTTACATCAAGTGGAATTTTAAGTTTCAAGAGTATTTTAAGGAAAACATAATGCAAAGGGGCTCGTAATCCAACATTTATAAATATTTCATACAAACACTTTGTAAGAGTTAGAGAGAGTGACGTATAAGATGTATTTTGTTCCCATACACAGGTGAGATTTAATTTCAAAATTCATAAGCTACCTATATATATAGGGACAACAGTTCCCATTACAACTTATTTTACCTCTACTTTTATCACTCATTCTCAAAACATCAATGTGGATAGAATATTTTGAGAAATCGAATGTTGGATTAGATACGCTTTTTATACAAATCATACATAACAAAAATCATATTGATCCAACGGTCAACTTTTAAAAATTCTACTATAAAAACCTGCGATGTTTTAAATTATAGTAGGTTTTTAAAGTGACGTTTTTTAGAAACCAACTATCGGATCACTGTGATTTTTGGCATGCATGACATAAATAAAAAAAATAATCTAATATAAAGGTCGGTTTTTCAAAATATTCAACCCACATTAGTGTGTTAAAATATAAGTAGAATTGTAGGTATCAGTGGTATGCTATATTATTCAATAGTAATTTTTATCAACAAAATTAGAATTTTAAATTTTAAAGTTTAGTAATATTTAAATTATATATATATATATGTTATTTCGTAGGAAGGCCAGTCTTAGGGTCCCAAACTCTCAGGGCCAGCCCTGCATTAAACCCATCATAAAGTTTATTCAGATTTTCTTTTAATCTTTAACAAATTTCTTATAAAATCCAAAGCCCAAAATATCTCCAGACATCATATCCCTCATAAACAAAGTCTGTGAATTACCTTCTAAGCCCCTTTATAATGGGTGTGGTCCAGACTGTTGAGGGCCGGTGGCCTGTCCAAGCTGAGCGTCAATGTTTATAATGTAAAGGCCCAAAAAGCCACGTCTAAACAATGTCTTATTCTTTTTTGGCTGGACCTAAATTATTAACTCTGCCTAAACTCAGTTTGGCCCAACACTCGAGACCGTGGTTAGTGCTTGGTTCCAATGAAGCCTGGCCCGTGCCCATTGGAAACAAGAGGAGCCCTAGCATGTGTTCTTGAGAGTAGATTTAGCCATGGACCACTACTGGGCTGGGCTAAGTACAATGATTTGGTCTACGATATGATAGGCCCAAAGATGAAATAGGAATTTTTCTTGAATAACACCATTACAATAAGATCATTTTTTTTCCTTCTCAAATTTGGGACATCTAAATAGCCCTTCGACCACACAACAAGGTAGCTCTCCTTCCACCCAATCTCAAGTCTCAAAAACTCATACTCATGGTCCCCATCTCATAAAAGGGGAAAGAGATACCATTAGATTACAAGAGTTGATATTAGATTAACATTTTTTAATTTATACCACATGTCTAACTCAATGCCATATTAATTACAAAATTATTATTTACCCTCACAATAATCACCTATAAAAAAAGAAAGCAAATTTATAGTCACAACACAACTTACTATCATATATATAGAGAAATGATCTCTGCGAATGGTCCTATAAAAGAGTTGGACGAGACCTTCAATTATTCAAATGAATTATCACCCCTATAATCCACAACCCAAATTTTGAAAGTTTGAATACAAAACAACTATCTTGTAAGAAAAAAGAGATAATATATTATCACAAGGCTGAGGATTACACTATCCAAAGAATTTTTTGAAAGAAAAAAGTCAATAAACAAAAATGAGAAGGGTAAAGCTAAATGAGCCAAATTTATACCAAAATATTTAAACCAAATGATAAGGTGGCAATATAAATATTTTATTTTTAATGTATTTAAGAATTAATGGACAAAAATAGAAAATTATGTATGCTACTGCATCATTTAGTTTAAAATTTGGTCCAGCTCACAAATTTTAAAGGAAAAATCAGTGATATTTCATTTGAGACTTGGGAGAGAGAGAAACGGGGTGAGCGGTAATATTGGAAATTTCTGATATTTGCCCAAATCTACAGAGAGAACCGTCTTAAGACTCTTAACAGATAGCGAGGAAGAGGGGAAGAGTGTTCAGTGTTGAACATTAGCAGAAAACTGTCGAAGAATGGTGGGCGCTGCTTCTATCCAACCCCGAATCCTCTCTTCTTTTGTCGGAGATCGCTTCATTCAATCAACACGGCCTCTTCACCAACTCTTCCGCTACAACCCAGGTGTTTTTTTTTTTTTTTTTTTTTTTTTTTTCTGCTTCGCTCATTTTCCTGATTTCTACATTATATATATATAGCTTCTGAGTCAAGAATATATGAAATAGCGTGTACCCATTTCGTATTTTTCAGTATTTTTGGTTCTTGGGACATGAGAATGTTTGATGCATCGTTGAAATGTTATATGCAGCTGAAAAAAGATTGTGTTATACAGATTGTCTTGCTACGGGTACTGTTAAAAGCAGTATCTTAATTGAGGGAGAGGAATTCACAATAGATTGACTTTCATTTGTATTTTGTTATGATTGATAAGTTCTTCCAATGAAAAGAAAACAAAGTTTTATTATGTTTACGAATGATTAGTGTGAGACATTAACAACCCCCCACCGCAGGGAAAAAAAGAGAGGAGAAAAATTTTTAAAAAAAATCTAGCATGTTGCTTTAAGCTGAAGGCAATTATCTGTACCTTGAATTTTTTGATGGCAATTGTGTCAACAGTTTCTTGTTCTTGGACTCTTTCCTGAAAAACTAACTCCTGTTCGTTGTGCTACTTGCTTTATTCTTTAAAGCTGAATTATTGCCCATGTGCTATTCTCACTATTCCAGGACACCAAGGTGCCTTCTTCAAATACACTCATTTAATGAATATTGGACCCTTCTAAATAATTTCTGTGCCCAGTATTCAAGAGCAAATAAATTACATTTTTTTAGTATGGGTGTCTTCAGTTTTGTAGAAGATAGGAAAAAAAATATTATTGGGGGAGAAGAAGAGCACATGAAGACTGAAGAGTGCATCATAAAGTTTACTATTTACATTGCCACAAACGTACTTCACAAAAATCCTAGAAAGGGACCTTGAGAAATTGTTTTACAATTGAGAAACAAAAAGCATCTAGGCAAACAATCTAAGTAACAAGGTCCTTCAACTGTGCCTTAATGTCCTCAAAGACCTTTCAGTATGTTTCCTCATTGATGCTTTAAAAAATAGTTCAAAGAACTAATCTCCCCATTTGCCTTATTTACGTAATTAGAATTAGAAAAGTACGTTCTAGGATCCTTTTGATCTATTTGCCATTCTATTCTTTACATCTTATTACTTGAAAAGCCGTCTTCGAGCACTATTGGTGGTGAAGATGGTTATATAGATCTTTTACAAAAAATACAAAGATCTGTTTGAGTTACTCTCAATTTGGTTGTATCATTTGCGACTTGAATTTTTTGGTTCACGTCAGCAATATATATCATTTTTATGTTTGGTGTGTTTTCAATTCTCATGCACAGGGAGCAAACATGTGTCAATGCAATTATCAAGAACACTTTCTGGCATAACCGATCTTTTATTTAATAGAAGGTATGCTATACAGCTCTATCTGTGTGTGTGTGTGTGCACATGCAAGTGCTCATATGATGTGACGAGCCATGCTGTGCTTTTTTAACCAATCGCATTGCACATAGGATGAGTACTATGGTCTACTTCACTTATACTTAGTGAGACCTTTTACTTCTTTTTTCCTTCTGGTTGTTTCATTGTAAAAGTGATACTTAGGCAGAGCATACATGTCCTTACGGAATCTTTTTTTCTTCTTTTGTCGTGCTGATCTTTATGCATGTATGTCAAATAATATGTCCCCTTCCTTACCAACTCCTCTACACGCATCCAGGCACTCTCAAATTTTTTTAAAAGGTCATATAACAAGCAATAATGCATATTATATGGTTTGAATACATCTATCATCGATTTGCCACAAAGGCTTTATGGTGGTCAGCGCATACCACGGTGGCGTCTTTGACTGGGGTGTGGTCCTTCTGTTGGGATTTTCACTCTAGGTTCGAGGCTTCCATTTCCATTCTGGACTTGATCACATTGAACTTGAATGTTTTTTTTAACCAAACGATGTGCATACATATCTCCTATATATGTAGTGTATATGCTTGCTTGACAGCTTATTGTGTGTTGAAATTAGCAGAAATCCGGATGGATTGTCAAACAGCAAGCGCAAACGTCTAAGGCCTGGAAAATTGTCTCCTCATCGACCTGTCCCAGATCATATCCCAAGGCCTCCTTATGTCAATTCTCAGCAACCACCTGGAATTGCGAGTGGACCAGAAGTGCATGATGAGAAGGGGATAGACTGCATGAGAGCTTCTGGAAGGCTTGCAGCACAGGTTCTTGAATATGCTGGGACTCTAGTCAAGGTGACATTAAGATTCTTTTGCTCTTGTGGGTCTACTGGAAATGTATTTGTATTTTAGCAATGTGTACAAGTTAATTGCAATCTGAGGTTGGAGGTAGCTATTTTGCCGCAAAGAATGTACCCAAATAAGTCTTTCAAAGATTTTCTGTTATTGAGCCTCTCAGTCTTCAGCCCCCTCCCTTCTTCCCTTCTCTCTCTTCAGGTTCAGTCGGCCTGCTTTAGTTGAGTTCAAAAAGGCTGGATTTAGTAAAAGTAGACATAAGTGTTGAAACTTCAAAGCACAAAAACTTTCTTGACTGATCTTTTCAGCTTTTCCTTGTCCATTATAAATATGTTTAGGAGTTGTTATGCTACCTGCACGTTGATCGTAAACTTTGAAGTCTGGCATGTATTTTTGTTGAAGCAAATGAGTAAAGGAAAAGAGATGGAATGTAGATTGAGTTTGCATTATTTAGAAGGCAGCCACTTTACTTCCATCTGAAAGTTTTAATTGTTGCTTCTATTGGCAGCCAGGCATAAAAACAGATGAAATTGACCAAGCAGTTCATCAAATGATTATTGATAATGGAGCATATCCTTCACCTCTAGGCTATGGTGGGTTTCCAAAGAGTGTTTGCACATCAGTGAACGAATGCATTTGCCATGGAATACCAGATTCCCGTGCACTTGAGGTTCATTCATTTTAAGTAGTTATATTACTTTGTCCTGTTCATTAAATAAATCAAAATCACTAATACATGTTGCCATTTGCAGGATGGTGATATAATCAATATCGATGTTACCGTTTATTTAAATGTAAGCCTTTTTTATGGTTGTAGTTTTTGAGCGCATAGAGTTGAATGAAATGAAAAGGGATGTCTGCTTTTAGATTTGAAATAACTTATGGACATTGTTTTAACCCTGTATGTGAAGATCCTAATTTTTCTCTATTGTCGCCTGGAAAAAAATCATTATTTGTTTATGTTACTGGCCTTTTTGTACTATCTGTGTGCAGGACAGGTTTTTTCTTAATAATTTCTTAGTAAGTGAATAGATTTAAGTATTAAAAAGAACTTCAAGGCAGGTGGCAAGGAGCCCCTAGATATGTGAGAGAAGAATACAAAGTGTTTAAACATTAACATTGTTTCTTGAGCTGATGTAACACTTTCTTGGGTTTCAAGGGTTCTATTAACGTGTGCACTAATTTAAAAAATAAAAAGAAGCAAAGAGACTGAAATTTTTTTTGCTGGTTTTACCACATGTTTTGCCCCTGGACAATAGATTCTCCTTGGTGTGGACATCAAAAAGTACTTTAGAGCTGGTGCCTTTTTATTTTTTTTCATGACATATGACAAATATAATGGTTTACAATAACACAAGTTGATTGCTTTAGTTTGTTTACATTTTCTTGACATTTTTTTTTTTTAATAAAAATCCTTTCGTTTACAGATGTTGTTTTAATGCATATTCTGTGACTTGCCATTTTTAAACTTCAGCATGTTCATTTTTGTAACCTGATTTGCCATACACAGGGTTATCATGGTGATACATCAGCAACTTTCTTCTGTGGAAATGTTGATGATGAAGCCAGAAAGTTAGTACAGGTAGTTTTCTGGAACATTAACCTCAACAGAGTTCTATGTATTTTTCCATAATTTTGCTTTTTTCTTCATAACGAATTGATACACATCATTTTCTTCAATGATAAAAATGGTTTATCAGTGAGATGTTTGAAATATAATCATGAATAGCTAGATGTGGGTAAGCTCCCTCTTAGTTCCACAGGGATCACAGTTCTGATTATAATCAATGATGATGTGTTAATGAAACAAAATTTTCTAACCTCATGTACAGAGGGGTAGTCATTGTCTTATTAAGAAATGTAAATGAGCAGAGTCGTAATGAGCTTGGGGATTATGATTTGAGCTTATGGTTGGGCTCTGCTTATGCATGTGACAACCTTGACATGCTAAGCTGGAGCTCAACTCAGCTCATGATCATTAATAATTAAAGTTCACTTTTAAGAACCCAGCTTTAAAGGACTTACAATCTTCTTTAATGCCATATTTCCATTAAAGGATCTCTTTAATGTCTCTATGGATTTCCTGACTCCTGATGCATGGAAAACTGAAATACTATCTATACAGCTACTTAACAAGGAAACTCCAATTTTTTCATTTTTGTAATTTTGTACTCCTCATATTGATTCTCGTGCCTATAATTGCATCTCATATCAGTTGCCTGAAGGTTTCTGTCTTACGTACCTCTGTCCATGTGGGGCACCAACAATCAAGTCTCTGTCCTTGTTACATAGTTACACTGCAGAAACCTCAACAAATTTTTACTTGTAATTAATAGTATACCTTTAAACCAAAATATACCCTTTTTTTTTAGCAGGGTGAGCTTGAATATAGTCAAGCCTGATTTGGCTCCACTAATGCTTTTGTTTTTGTATTAGCTTGAATTTAGGGTTTTGGATTACTTGGCCTAGAATGCTGTGTGGCACAAGCTGTTGCAATTAATTTAAGTTAAAAAAAGGCGGAATAACTAAGCTCTTCAAATTCCTCAAGCATTGGCAAAGGAACCCGAATTATTTTGAGAAATTTCCCTTTTCTTTTCATGCACTCCAACAAGCAGAAAAGCGAGTATCTCTTCGTATACTTTAACTCTGCTTCTGACCCAGCATCCCTTCCTAAATGAGACTGAAGATAATTAATAAAATTATTTTATCTATCTAGCAGATGTGCCAAAAATGTTATCAAGAAACAGCAATGATGAAGCAGATTTATCATCTCAAGATGACTGAGCATCCTTGGATCTTAATAATTAGGTTTCTGTAGTTAGGATCTTATCAAGAAAAGCCAACCAAAGGAAGAAATCATCTGAGGATGTGATAGATGCTGTGAAAACTTTACGTGATTAAAGACAGAAGTGTACACAGATGAAGAAGTTTTTTGTGATCTAAATTCTTAGTTATTTAAGAATTATAAAATTGATTAGTAATAAGCCTGGATCTTAGATCAATTGGACAGATTTCATACTATCAGTATTTGGTAACATCATGAATTGGGAATTGAACTATTGGTTTGTCTAACATGCACTGTCCCAGTAATTGTTGTTGTGATCATGTGCTTCTATTGTTATCACCTCTTCTTTCTTATTCTCTTCATGCTTTCATTATAGTTCTTGAGAAATGGCTTCTTTTGTGTCCTCCATCTAGTTATCACCACTATTTTAGTGACATATAGCTTCTTGAGTTGCTTTAGCTATGCTTCTTTATGTTAATTATGCTCACAAAAATGATTTGTTGTACTCATGCTTTAGGTAACCAAAGAATGCCTATATAAAGCAATATCAATATGTGGACCGGGAGTTGAGTTCAAGAAAATTGGCAAAACAATACAGTAAGGCATTGGCTTTTATCTTTGTTCTTAATTCAGCAATTTCAATTTGTTTCCTTCTATGGGAAAATTCTGTGGTTGCATCAATAAATGCAAGTTTAAAAATAAGAGAATAATAGTTTTCCTGTTTGCCATTTTCTTTTTCTGCATTTAGTGCCCTACTCTTAGCTTACTTTCTTGGTTATTGTTTTACATCTAGTAGCTGTTATTGGTTCATTTGGTTGAAGACAGCATCAACAGTTTGTAGCTTGCTAAAAAATATGAATGTAAAATTTGACCTGTATGCTTTCTCATTTATTATGTTTTTTCCCTCTGAAAGTGATCATGCAGATAAATATCGTTATGGTGTTGTTCGTCAGTTTGTTGGCCATGGAGTAGGAAGCGTTTTCCATGCCGATCCAGTTATTCTACACTACAGTAATGATCCTGAACTTGATATCCCATGCTGTTCCTGTCTTTTTTGTTTGCCTTTTTGCCAGTTGTAGTTTTGACGTACTGGAATGCTGCCATAAGATTGTGTATTTGTTTTCGGATGCACTCACAAGGCATGGTTCAAGACATTTATGTGGAAACATTTTTTATGGTCATATGGGGATTATATATACCCTTGCTTCCTGCTCGTTTGGAACCCAAGACCTACCTCATGAGACATGGGAATGAACAGCCTGTTCTAAAAGAGGGACCTTAAGAAGGATTAATCTGAATAAATAGAGGAAAACGGTTTGTTTTACATAGCAAGTGCAAATAATTATTTAAGAAGTGTTTGGAAGGAAAGAAAGATAAGCTCTATTGACCACCGGAGTTGGTTTGGAATTATTTCCTAGAAAAAAGTGGACCGCCTATTTTCTTGCAGGAGTTGAAACTTAAAAGGATCTGTCTTTAGAGGTTGCAAGACAAGTACTTTAAAGAGATCACATTCCTAAGCACTATTCCCATGGGAAAAACTTATTCACTTGTCCTGCAAAGATGGTTCTTTTTCTCCCTTTTTCCTGAATTACAAATGTGAACACTGTATTTTGATCAAAGTTATTTTTGGGATTTCTTAAGAAAAATGTAAAAGTTCCGAATTAAGGTAGCATGCTATGGTTTTGACCACAAGAATTAATTCTAGAGGATACTCAACTAAACTCAACTGAGAAAGCCTTAATCTTAACTGCTTGGGGTCAGGTACATGAATCTTTTTTTGTCATTCAGCTCTATGGGAGGAAATGTGCCTCAATTGGGCAACTAGAATCATTTTAATGACCTTTACAAGTCATTCTTGCTTTAACATGTGTCCTACACACACCCTTAGGGCATGAATGACGAAGGCCTTTAACAGTTTGAAAGGTAGCGAGGACCTTATTGTCCACAAAGTCGATAATTTTGGCAGCTGGAATATTTAGAAGTCAATTTGTGGAATTGTATCTTAAAAGAGAGATACATGATGCAAGTGCATTGAAGAACTCCAATTTAACAGTACAAACCGTCCCTTCTGTCTTGTACCTCATGTAGATGCATACTTACTGCAGTAATCAGCCCCCAATTCTTTGTTCACATAATTTATTTCCAGGCCCTTACTGTATGAACTGAATTTCTTTCTTGTGACTGTTCTTATTATTATACTAGGTTCTTTATTAATTTTATTTTCCTCATTGCCTAGGAACTCAGCATATATGATTTTGCTTTGTGCTTGATAAATTCAATACACACTTTTAGAGAACTTTGTTTTTATGAAAGCTGGTTTATTGATGCTTTGATTCACTTTATGCACAGGTGATACTTTCAAATTAAGTAGATGCTTGAACTGCTCTTTCTCTCTCTCTCTCTCTCTCTCTTTCTTTCTCTCTCTCATTCATCCATTCACAAACAGACACAGATTTGCTGTTGAAAGTTTGATGATATCTGTTTGAGATAACTCTTGTTCATCTTTTAGGGAACAATGATGGTGGTCGCATGGTGTTGAATCAAACCTTCACAATTGGTAATGTACCTTGTTCTTGCAATTTGCCTCATATTCCTCACCATCATGCTTATTATATATATATATGCACCTGTGCATATTTATATAAATTCACTGCAATAAATGGAGCATTTTCGATTGAAAACGGTACAGGTGCAGGTCTTGAATCCAGAGTGGTTGAGTTGTATTAACTTGATAATTTGAGCCCATGTAATAGTATAGAATTTTTTATTTTTCGAAAAAGGATACTTTTATCAATATTACATTTCTTCTGGCCCCCTCATTATTTAAGGTAGTATGCGCGTGTGTGTGTGTGTGTGTGTAAACGAGAAGCATTGGTTTAAAACTGCTTATAAACTGATGCTCATGAAGAGCTTGCTGTCTGAATAATATGAAGGAAACCAGTTACATTTGTATTACATCTTTGTTTCTATTCTGTTACAAAGAATCAGAGAGAGTACTGGACCTCCACTATGAGGAAATTTATAATAAGAACCAAACTTCCAAAGAATGCATCAAGAATTCACATGCAGAAGCGTGTGCAGACACAACCATAACACAAATATTATATGACATGAATGCCTACATCCCCATTAGCAACTTTCTCGGTCCAAGTTGTTTTGTATGCATGTGAGCACATAGCCTGTAATCTTTGGCCTTTTATTCAAATAGTTGTATAATGCCTATTTCTGCTTTACTTTTTTGTGCATATCATTAATTATCAAGACTGAACCATATTCATTCAAGCATATCGTAAATTATTGACCATTTTCTATTTACATTCTGATAAATTTTGCAGAACCGATGCTGACAATAGGTAGCGTTAATCCTGTAATGTGGGATGACAACTGGACAGTTGTCACAGAAGATGGAAGTCTGTCAGCGCAGTTTGAGCACACCATTGTAATAACCCAGGAGGGGGCGGAGATCCTAACCCAGTGTTAAAAATGATATTACACCATTCAAACAGCTGCATTTATTGAAGAACAGCACCCCACTCTTCCGAAAGAAAAGGTGAACTTGCTCGAGGTGATTGAATTTCCCTCTTCCAAATAAAAATTTTGCATTGGAGGAGGCATTGTAATTCTTGTTCTCATCACTAATATATATATATATATAAATGATGCTCCTAAAAATCTATAAATTCATGCAACACACCTCTTGCATTGATTAGTTATTGTTTCTGTCTGTTGTAGTTTAGTTCTTTCATTTTCCCCCTTTTTTCGGCTGTAGACAGGAATTACCCAGATTTTCTCTCTCTTGTTGCCAACACAAATAGTTGGGCTGAGAGGAAGTGTGAAAAATTAGTATGGTTTTCTTTAGTGTGGTTGGTGACCAATGCACTCCTTTCTGTTGTACTTAAACGACTCTCATACCATTAACTATACAGTGACTCAGTGAGAATGAAGTTTGCATTGATCTTAAGACACTATTAATTGATGGGGGCATTGACCATCTTCCTTCTTGCTATTGTTAGTTTTTTCCTCTTTTTTTTTTTTTTAATTTAATTTTTTGGAGAGCCCAGTCAAATCTATGGATTAGAATTCCCTTCTGCCTGAGTGATATAGGAACTAAAATCCTTAATAAACTTTACCCTACTCTTACTTATAACTTGTGTGCTAAAGTGGTCTCATTTGGTCACTTGAATTAAGGGCCTCTCTCTCTCTCTCTCTCTCTCTCGTGAAAAATATATTGGAATAACCCAAAACACAAACATTGCTACAGAAGAGCAGAAGTCGGGGATTCCAGGATTTCATCTTGCATGTATGTGGTCATTCAATAACGTAAATTATGGAATATAGAATTTTCTCTAGTGACATAGCGTTGGTAATTGACAATACCCTATTGACTTAGTGGCCTGTATATTTTCACTTTCAATATAGGTCTTGGATTTGAATACATGGAAGCACATTGATATTCATTTGTTAATGTTAAGGAGGTTCAAGATAGAAGTTCTATCGATTGGGCAAAAAAAAAAAATGCTAATTTTGGACAAAATTGGAAGAACTACTTGCATTTCTCTGCTTCACCCAACTGTGAGACAGTAAATTTGAAATGCCATGTATTTTTATTTTTATTTTTATTTTTTAAACCAGTTTGGAGAATTAATAAAGGAGGATTTATTAAGGAGTCCTCATGTTATGAATCTCTAGTTAGTTTGAGTTGGATTTAAAGTGTGTGTCTCATTTCTAGTATATGTCCATCTATAAACATGCATGACAGATCAAAAGCAGAGAGATGAAGGGGTAATGGAGACTTTTGAACTCCAAAGATTGAATTTCCATCCCAATTATCAAAAAGTTATAAGCTTTTTTCTATTTTTATGTATCTAGTTGTGAGTGTATATTAGATGTATTCACATTTCTGATCATATATTTAACAACAATTCTATATCACCCGACACTTTAATCCGAAATTAAAAACCACTCCGACGTGTCGTGATTTGAGTGGTGTATGAAAAAGGGGAAAGCAGTTTGAGAGGAGAGACATCACCACTCAAAGCATGACACATCAAAGTGATTTTTAATTGCAGGTTAAAGTGTTTGGTTATAGTATTTTTCTATATTTAATTCTTTAGAATTATTTTTATTTAATGGGAAATAATTACAACTTCAAGTCATCCAAAGTTTACTTAACAAAGTTGATTTTTTATTATTATTATTTTTTTGATTTCTTACTTTATTGATGTGGCATGTCCAGATGAACATGCCATGCAAGTTGATGTAAAAGTGGAAACAAAATAATTGATTCAAAGTAGTGTTTTACATAAAGCAGATTAGGAGTAGGACTATTCGGCATGTCCAGACCCAACCTAGCTAGCTTTTAATTTTTGGTAACCCAAAACAAACCCGTAGCCCCCCTCTTCAAAAAGAAAGTAAATTTTCGACCCTTATTGAATTAAACCAAACTATTTACGTACATGGATAAGCAAAAAACCATCTATCTGCTTATCAAAACAAAAAAACATCATTCCAGGGAACATTGAAATTGGCCCGCCCCCCTACTTTTGTAAAAATCTGATCAGATCCAATTTGGTCAAATTGGCTTTCTAAACACTTATGTTAAAAATCTTTGGTTTAACTTTTGGGTTACCTGATTAAGTGCCATATATATATATATATATATGGCACATAATTAATCGTACGTATAGTAGCCAAAAAACATGAACCAACATGGCACTCTCAGTGATGAAATCAACCCATCAACCTATGGCGAAAGAATTACTGTTCTAAGCATTGATGGGGACGGATTAGACTCATTATTCCAGGAACCATCTTGAGCTTCCTTGAATCGAAATTACAAGTCTGCATATCACTATATGGCGAAAGAACGATAATATGTCAGTTTTTTTCACATTCAGTTTTCTTAGAAACCAAACATTGAATCACTGTAATTTTTGGCAGACATAATATACGTAACAGGAGTATTTAATCCAACGATTGATTTTTCAAAATACCTGTCCCAACTATTCCAATTAGGAGTGGACCGTATTTATCCAAATGAGGTCTGGAACCCAATGAATCATTTCTTTATATATATATATATAGTCTCATGTCTGTTCTCGTGACGTACGTGGTTTGATAGACCTATTTACAAAATTTAAAGTGAGATATGGTCAGAAACCGACTCTTGAATTAAATATTCAACTTATACATATTATACATGCCAAAAATCATAATGATTGAACAGCCGAATTTTTTAAAAATGTCCTGGCCAGCTTTGAAAATTTTTGTACTTAAAACATACATTGTTAGTTTCAAAACCGGCTGTTGGATTAATGGAACTTTTTGCATGCATGATGTAAGTAGAGCATCTAATAATCCAAATACCAATCTCATATTAGATTTTACCATTTTTACAAATCATATACCAAATTAAACTATGCATCACTGGAACCAAATCCTATATTCTCTAGCATAACTGAGTTAATTATGGCAATTAATGATCATGACCTCTTAAGAACGATGATTATGAGCTGGTTGAATGCTTTAACGGGACCAAAATGGCAAGTATCTAAGGAAGCTGCTTCGCAAGATACTTGGAACTCGAAGACTGCATGGGACTATAACCCGCATCGTTATTCCAACGTTTGAGTACCTCAACTTACTTCAGCCCACTGTCTTCTCAACCTTCGAGGTATTTCATTATTCTAACTTTCTACTGAAATAGTTAAATTCGTCATCAGATTTTAACACACACACATATATGGATAGATAGATAGAAGCAATCCTCTCAGCATGTCCTTACGCTCGTTATCGTAAAGATGTCCATTCTGGAAGCCATAGGAATGATATTCTGAAAAATCGACCGTTGGATTAGATAATCTTCTTATGAATGTCATGTCTGCCAAAAATCACAGTAATCCCATAATCGGTTTTCAAAATACAGTCCGTAAAACGTTTTGACAGTATTTACCGTTGGATGCTGTCAAAGTTGTTTAAATGACTGTATTTTAAAAACCAACTGTTGGATCGCTGTGATTTTTGGCAGAGATGACATACATATAAACATTATCTAATCCAACATCCCACAACTACCGCAAAAGTATGGCAAACGATAATTAGTTTTGCAAAAGAAAAATTCCTTCCAACGTAACCTCCCTTTTTAGTCTTCCTTTTCCTAATGTCAAATTTGGAATAAGCATTTTGATAAACCAGCTCTTTAATTAGATGTTCTGCTTATACTTGTCCCGTATGCAAAAAAATTTGATTGATCCAATGGTCGATTTTTTTCAATTTGAAAAATTGACCGTTGGATCAATGTGATTTTTTGCATGTATGATACGTATAAGTGGAACATCTAATCCAACGATCTCTCAAAATACCTATTACAACTTGGTCAGACATACAAGGAGGAAGGAAAGGGAGGCTAAAAAAGGAGGTTAAATACAATTGTTATTTTCAAAATATGCATTTCACAATTATCTATGGATTTCATGCTTACATAATCATATACCGACTAAATCCGGATATATATATATATACACACACATATATTTAGGCGCTGGACATTTGTAGCATGTATAATGAAAGTTGTTTTAATTTGAATACTATGATTCAGGCAGAAACAGATGTTTCTAAAGATGCTTTGATATCGGATATTTGCATCGCAACATCATCGGCTCCTACTTATTTCCCAGCTTATCATTTCCAAACTAAAGATTTGGAAGCAAATAATAGAGAATTCCATCTTGTTGATGGAGGGGTTGCAGCAAATAACCCTGTAAGGAAATCATACACCTCTCTCTCTCTCTCTCACACACACACACACACACATATTTTTCAATGGTAGCTTAGATAATCTTCAATTTTCATGGTGGTTCAAAATTGTTCATTTCATGGTTCAAGAGACAGTTTATCAAAATATTTTTATTATCTTCTCAGTTAATCAAATTACAATTAATAATGGTGTGATTGCCATCATCAAATTAAGGCACCATTTGGTTGAACTTTTTAAAAGTATTTTTTTTTGTTTTTTTTCCTTCTTTAAAAAACCAAATATTACCTTTTAGGGTTCCTTTTTTTGGTTAAGAAATCATACACTGCTAATTTGAAAAAAAGCAAAAAATCGAAAGATAATTTTTTTTTTTTTTTGCTAAGAAATTAATTATTGCAAATTAAAAAAAAAAAAAGGTAAAAAAAAGCAAATAAGTACTTATAAAAAGCAAATCCAAGCAGTGCTATTTCATTTGGATTTTAAATTTCTTAATAGACTTGTACTGATGATGGTTATTTGAAAAGGCATTGCTGGCTACAAAGCCAACAGGGACTGTGTTTCCTGGGGATGCACAAGCTCGACTTGATGAGAAATATATGGTGATTTCACTAGGCACTGGAACTTCAAAACTGGAGAAGAAATACAATGCCAAAAATGGCAGCAAAGTGGGGAATTCTTGGTTGGCTTTACAGAGAAGGCAATTCTCCATTAGTGGATGCATTCACCTTTGCCAGTGGAGATATGGTTGATCTTCACATGTCCTTAATTTTCAAATCCATCATATCGGAGCATAACTACCTTCGTATCCAGGTACTCATCGATCCTCTCTTCCCATTTCTCTATGTTCGTTACCCGTGCCCCGTGGTCTATGAAGCCCCTCTACATTTTTCCCATTTTTTGCTTCCATTTTTTATTTTTATTATTATTATTATTATTTTATTTTTTTATATTTAGTTATAGAAGCCAAAGAAAGTCCCTAACACCTCTATATCTGTCACAATTTTTTTTCCAGTCTTTCTCTCTCTTCCAAGGTGCCAGCTAGCCTGCTGGTAAAGTGGCAAAGTCTCATGGGGTTGTACCAGATGCCTGAATTCGAGTCTCATTTTCATCAGGATGGGGTGGGTTTAAGGGAAATGAGAGAGCTACCTCCTATTGTGTAACTCATAAGCCTAATAAACTTCTTGACAAAAAAAAAAAAAAAACTCTCTCTCTTCCTCTTTATACTCATGTCAAATTCAAATTTCAAATGCTTACTTAAAAACAACAAAACTCCTTTCATAAATTGTGAGTCCTCTTTTCAAAAAGGGAAGAAAAGCATGATCCAGTCTTTTTAGTGCTAATTAAATAGTTATTAGTGGGAATGAATTGTTATTATTTTTTATTCTTGAGCCTACTTTGGAACATTTCATAATTAAATTAGGCTAGCTCACTCTTTTTCTTATCCACTCATTGCAGTGCTATTTAATCTTAAAAATAATAATAATTCATGATTGGTGTGAAAAAATAAAATAGATTTACATTATTAATTTTCTGTATAAAATTGGACAAAATTATAATTTCTCAAGATCCCTCATCATTCACAACCACCTTAAGATCCCTTGTCCAATGGCAGAGTTAAGCCATGATTAACAGTTTCCAACTTCACTGTAATGCTTTTTATAATAAAGAAGAAAAACGATACTTCATCTGCATATTTTATCCAGCCTTTATGTAGACGAATTATTTTTCTATACATGAAAAAAATTAAAATATTATTTTTATTGATATGAATGACACCCCATATGACAATTAGGATATGTAGAGATCGAGATGGGCAGACGAAATAACGGATGAAATAATAATAATAATATTATTATATATAATAATAATAATACCCCAATGTAGTGAAGTCCTCTACCCCCAAATTGGATGAGGATTACCTCTAGAGCATCCATCATAGTAAGTTGATTGGCATTTGTTTCACAAATGAAGTTTATCATGAAATTGGGATGTTTTTAAATGTGAATTGCATGAAACAAAATTCCTCCAGTCATGCATATCACTTGTCCTAATTGCCCTAACATGCAGTTGATAAATTAAAGTTGATAAGAAAAAATAATATAAATATTTTAAAAAAATTATCCAAAAATCTCTACATTTTGAGCTTTATATCACAAGATCCAATTTTATTCCATGATGTTAGATTTCGAAATTCATTATCTATTAATTTGTTATATTAAAAAAGACCCATATTGTAAAATACTTATGTTAGGAATATATTTGTGGGTATATAACAAAAATTATAAATATGACTCGCGTATGAAGCTCCGACTAGCCCCAAAAAAAGAAAAAAAACAAAAAAAAAGGGGGCGCGCTCCGATTGAAGTTAATTACGGAGTAATTAAAAAACAACTATATATGAAAGAGTCAATTAAGTAAACCTTCCATCTAATATTGGATCATCTCCTTCAACATATATAGTTTATGATACAGTTGACATATGAGATGGGAGGGCTTGTGACACACTCATGGGTCTTGCCTTCAAATGTGAGCTTTGTCTTGCAGAGCTCAGTGGTGCAAGAAGCCTAAAAGTACAATAATCTTTTAATCTAGAGCTGGCAATTAGTCAAATTTGTTTAAATTGGGTTGAATTTAAACTTGCAAATTAACCTGATTATGTTAGGAAAAACAAAAACATTAGAATTCGTATTAAAAATAAAAATTATTTTAAAATTGCTTAATTTGGGTTGTTTGGGTATCGGTGAGATTTTTTCATATAATTAATGGCTCGTTTGGATAAGCTTCTACATCCTCCTTTTTTTTTTTTTTTTTTTTTTTTGAAGTAAAAAGATGAAAGTATTGAGTGTGAGAATTTTGGTAGTTACTTTTAAAAGTAACTACCAAAATTTTGCACTATAGAAAATATAAAAAAACTTATATCGTTTTTTTGTTTTTTTCTTTAAAAGTAAAAAAACAGAAAGTTGAAGCTTATCCAAACGTGTCCTAAGTTCTCTCATGCTCTCATTGTCTCTTCTAATCCCTTTCAAGCAACCATCTACATTCAGCTTAACCCAACGAGGCAATGAATCTTTCCCCATGAGATTGGACATGCATTTCGACGGAAAAAAAAAAAGAAAAAAAAAAAATTGGGCATGCAAGCCTTAATCAGAAAAGATTTAAGTAACTCAATACTTTAATTAATATAGTATGTAACCAGTACATTTTTTATATCTAGAGATCGAAATAGAAAAACAATATAACAGAGCATAAGTTACTTTATAAGATAATCAACTCACTAGCTCTACTTAGACTGCAGCAAGCTCACATATATGCATATATTTCAGAATTTGCAACGACCCCACAAGTGAATTGAAACACGCGATCTTCCATGGTTATATTTTCAAACTTGAGTACAATTAAATTCTCAGCAGGAATGTTAAATTCCTTTCGGATTTTCTCCTTCAATTCTCTCACTGTAAGCATTTCATTGATTGCTACCATGTACCGAGACTTTCGTATCTTGACTATAATGGGAATGTCTACGGTAAGATCGATTTTGGAGCCTTGAACAATTTGATAATTCAGTACGTTGTTTCCATCTTCTAACAATTGTCCATTAAAGTGAAGTCTTTGCCGAGCAGGATGATAGCCGTACTCCTGTTGTATCTTCTGTTTTATTTCTAAAATAGTTGCAGCGATTGAAACCTTTATAGGAGTCTCAATATTGTACTGGATAATCATAATGTCCATGTTCTGCAAAATTCAAATTATGTTTCTGTATGTGAAAGTTAAGCAAAATATGAATGGAAACACACATTTAGGAGAAAAAACAAAACCAAAAAAACAAAAATGAATTTTCTGAGTAATTTGCCACTGATGATTTTCTAAGCTAGTGTAAAAGATTAAATATGGAGTTCAAAAGTACTTACCCAAAAATCGGCCATTGCATAAGTCAATTAGGAAATACAGGTTCTAAGGAGTTTGTTGGTATCCAAACTCTTCACTCTTGGAGGATAATTATCAAGCCAAAAAAGAAGTCTAATCCAGATGGGAATAGATAGTAGTTGAAGATGATCCAGCTTGAAGATAAAGATAAAGTTTGAAAATGAAGATGATCTAACAAATAGCTGAAGCCGATTAAGAGACTACCACTTAAAAGTCTATAAATAAAGGCATGAAAACCAACAGTCTCTCTCTTTGAACACACATCAACTCAACAAGATAAATTAGAGATTACCCATTTCTTTTATCCTAACTTAATTAGGATATGAGAGACTTTTATATATATATATTTATATGACTCGTTTTCAATTAAGACCCTCAAACCAACATTTTTATCATCTCAAAATCCACCTCTTACCCTTACGATGGAAACATGTGTCCATTACTTTGAATAATTTGAAAATTTTTATTATTTTAACAACTAAAAATTAGTTAAATATCATCTTGAATTCAAATTGTTCACCAGTTAGGGTAATAATGAGAGAGAATGAGAGAGATATACGGAGCCTGAGTTTGGCGTGTCTCCAATTTGTGTAGGTATGAAGCTGTCACCTTGCTTGATAATGAAGAGATATTTGATCAGTCACTTCATTTTTGATTATCCGTCCCTGTACGATGATCGATAATAAAAAGGTTAACGTGGCCTTAGTTTGGCTAATTGCAGCTGAATTTGATATTTTTGTGGAATGAATAAGTTGTGGCACAAGTTTTTAAAGCTAAGGTTCATGGCTTTTTTTTTTTTTTTTTT
>JAESVK010001174.1:604467-630917 GCA_017140935.1 Hamamelis virginiana
TAAAGCTACGGTTCATGGCATTTTTTTTTTTTTGGGGGGGGGGGTTTTCAATGTACTTTGTATGTTAAAATTTTCCCCTTTCATGCACATTTTGTGGCAACACTCATAAACTAAAATTTATATATATATATATAAAATATTTTGTTTCGTGTGCATTTTGAAGCAACTCTCATGAAAAGAAATTAATAATAATAATAAAGTTAAAAAAAGGAATTGCCTCCACTTGTGATGCTCCCATTGAACATTACTAGCATCTCATAACCCTGTCAAATGTCATTTAATTACTGTGCTAATTTGGAGAATGTATGCCTGATTACACCAAATGGTCTCATAAACCCAATGGGCTTCTAGACCCAAAAAACAAAAACCAAAACCAATAATAATAATAATAATAAAGGTCTTATGGTCATTGCTGAAGATGGATTTTCGTGCATTGGATAGTTTATTATCTATTGCCATAGAATAAGCTGGTAAGCAGGAAGCCCCTAGGTGTTCAAGAACCGATTGGAATGGATTGAACCGACCAAAACCAAATCAAACCGTCCTATTTGATTGATTTTAATGAGTGCCATGGTCCCTAATGGTTTTCATTTTCCTCAAATCGAGGTGATAGGTTTGGTTCATATAATGAGGGTATAAACCGACCAAACCGACCGATGTACACCCCTACTATTTGCATAATGCATGCTTGTTTGATTGTAGTTGTATGAAGTAGCCCAATTGAAACTTATTTTGGAAATTGGTACTTGGTAGTGTGGATTTTTTTCCTGCATAATAGGTTTTTATTTGAAAATTACAAATAGTTAATTTTGGATGACACAATTTTCAAATTATTTCATGCATAATAGGTTTCAATTACTAGTGGTTGATTTTGGATGACACAATTTTCAAATTACTTTATGTATAACAGGTTTCGCATTGCTAGTTATTAATTAAAAAAATAAAATTTTATTAAAATTTTAATTTTAATAAAATTAAAATTTTAATAAAATTAATAAGCAGCAATGCACTATAAGTACATTCACCGAGACAAATATAATTAACCAAATAAATAGGAGGATGGATTTAATGAATTGATAATGAAAACCAGGATGACACGTTGAGTGGGGATGCATCATCAACCGATAAAGCAACCGATAAGAATATAGAAGACCTTGTAAAGATCGGCGAAATGCTGTTGCAGAAACCAGTTTCAAGGATCAATCTTGACACTGGGATTTTTGAACCAGTTGAAAATGAAGGCACCACTCAAGAAGCACTTATCGGGTACTCATTTGTTCAGTCCTTTCCTCATGAGGACATTCTCGCATAAGCTTACGAGAAAATTTAACTTTTTAGTTGATATATGATGAATATTTTGAAAAACTCGTACTGGATTATTTTTTTTTTTTTTTTTTTTATGTAAGACATGCATGTCAAAATCATAATGATATGATTTTCGGTTTCTAAATTACAAACGATGGATAACTGTCTGTTTCTAAAATACAAATCACTGTAACAGTACCTAACGGTTATTATTTTTCACAGTCCGTATTTTAGAAACCGATTATCAGTAACTATGATTTTTAGCATGCATTACATACATTAGAAGAATATCTAATTCAAGGATCGATTTTCTAAAATTTTCATCTTAAATTAATTGAAAAATCAAGTCCTGACATAAGGAAGTTCTTATAAGAAAATTACTCATCATTTGTTTATTTATGAATTATTTAATTTGACTTTTTTTTCTTTTACAATTGACAGAAATCGAACCGTATTCTAACCTAATTCTATCCCATTCCCCTACAATTCCTTACCATCTGAACTAGTCCTACTAAATTGATTCAAATTAATCGATTGTCAGAAATTACAGCTAATATATACATTGAGTTGTATATATGGCATTGCAGATTTGCAGAACTGTTGTCAGAGGAAAGGAGACTACGTAAACAAAGATTGCAAAATAACGGGGTATCGTCTATGAATTAAGGATATCTTTTCCGAAGCTGACTAGCCAGAAAGCAGCCATTTCCGAAACTTCATTTGTTTTACAATTTATACAGGAGAAAAAAAAAAGAATGAAACTGTTATGTATTTGTATGAATCATGAATGTTTACATCTGTATTAATTTCTCATCTTAATGTAAAACTAGAAATCCTCTTTTCTTAATTATAAAATAATAAATCTAGGAAAGATATCCATCGACAACTGGGTGCGAATTATGTCATGTGTTCAAGTTTGTACAGTGTAATGCTTCTTCTTTAAAAAAAGAAGATGATGAAATTGAATAATATCGCTAAGGTTTTTTTTTTTTTCTTTCTTGATAGGCTATATATAAATCAGTTTAAGTTAGTTATTAGTTGAGCTATTAATTAGCAGGAGAGCAAAAACTATACAAATTCAAATATACTCCATCGAGACTTTAACTCAAAACTTCACTTGTCTCGTTAGGATTTGGACTCTGATTAGAGTGTTTTCTTAAAATGACCCTTTCAGAAAATAAATTTTTAGAAATGATCTCAATTGGAAAAATATTTGAGAATCTGACCATGTTGACCAAGTCAACGGACACGTGGCATCACACTAGGTTGTGAAGTCTCAAAACACGCTATTCGTATGGAAATTTTTATCAATTTCTATTTATTCGAACTTCTTTTCTCAGTTTAATCATCTTCTCATATTTTTTACTGTCTTTATTTCTCTTTCAAGTTGCTTGTGATTGTTTGTGATTTGGACTCTGTTTGTGAATGAGAGGAATCTGAGACTATGAAACAAACAAACAGATAATAGTAGAAAATGGTGATTTGGACTTTGTGATTGTTTGTAATTTGGACTATGTTTTTCTAATTTTTTAATAAGTTTGAATTATTCGGATTTTTTTTAACAAAAATTATTTTTAAAGTTACTTGAATGGTGTTTAAAGCCTATTTCTGCGAATTTTATCCTCATCCAAATTCTATGCATCTTTTTTACACTCCCAAACTATTTTTGTTTTATTTTTATTTGTATTTATTAGAAAATAATATGATTGTGTATTCCCATACATGGATGTATGTGACTCTTTGTGGGTTTTTTTTTTGGGTGAAATTTTTCCTAAACATGCTGTTGTAAACAACATTTTTCTAGTTTTCCAAAAAATGATGTTGTAATGCATCGAATTGCCACGTCTCCATTGACTTGATCAACAGGATCAAATCTTCAAATAGTTTTTAAAAAAGGTCATTTCTAGAAATTTGTTTTTTGAGAGGGTAATTTAGAAAAACACTCATCTGATTAATATTTTAGAATAGACACAGAGACCTAGTAAGGGCTCGTTTGGATATGCTTATGCTTGTGCTGTTGAAGCAGAATCAGAAGCAGAAGCAGAAGTCAAGTGCTGCAGAAGCAGAAGTCAAGTATGTTTGGATACTGCACTTAGTGCTGCAGAAGCAGAAGTCAATTATGTTTGGATACTGCATTTTAAGTACTGTGCTGCAGAAGCTGAAGTCAATTGTCTGTTTGGATACCAGCTGTTGAAGCTACTTATAATACTTAAATGACCCAATTACCCTTCAATTTTTTTTTATTTTTTTTTTTTTTGCTTGTTTGGCAATCAAAATTCTATTTGACAAAATTATAATAAAATTATAATTAAGTTATAAAATATAAATATGTTTCATACAAATATTAAACTAAAGATAAGTGCAACAAAATTCAACTTTATATATAATAAATTAATACAAAATAAAGTCTATCGACTAATCTCACAAGCAATCCTATCACGAATAGCTCCCATCTCACTATCGTCCACTGTTAGACGACAATCTTGGTCAATATTGTCATCTCTATCACTAGGCAAGTGATCATTATCATCATCATATGGCTGAAATTCCATATCAGCTATAGCCTCTCGCCTAATAAAGTTATGAAGAGCCATTGATGCTCCAATAATGGCTATTTGCTTGTCATAATCATATTTAGGCATGTGTTGCAATATTGTCCATCGTGCTTTCCAAACACCAAATGTCCGCTCAATCACACTTCGTAATGATGAATGTGATTGGTTGAAAGTTTCCTTAGGGCCACGAGGTTGACTGCCACGTCTAAATTCTGGAAGATGATATCTTTCTCCTTTATATGGAGCTAAAAATCCCTTCATATTTGGATAGCCAGCATCAACCAAATAGTATTTATCTGCAATTATTATTTAATCTCATTAGTCACCATTATTTAATATAAAATGAAAATAAAATCTATATGTAATCATAATACTAACCGCCAGGTGGTATTTTGAAATTTAAACTTGGATTTCGTAATGCCTCAAAAAATATGCGAGTGTCATGCGCAGTACCCTCCCATCCTGGCCATGCAAATGTAAAACACATGTCAAAGTCGCATGCCGCCATTATATTTGTAGTGGGGTAGCCCTTCCTACCAATATAGCGAATTTGCTCATCCTCTGCCAATGTGACTCGAACATGGGTTCCATCTAATGCCCCAATGCAATCCTACCATTTAAAAAAAATTAAACATAATTTACTATATACCAAATATTATTATAAAAGAACTAAATAAAAGTTTGGTATGTCCAAATTACCTTAAAGAACGGCCAATACTTCTTACTTTGGCGAATATGACGTGGGACTTCATCGTAATTCTCATTTGGCTTTATCATATCACAAGTAAATCTAATCATCGCCATCAATACATTATTAAATTGCCTACTAACTGTTTCTCCCGAATGTTGAAAATGTTCTTGAATCACTCGATTTCCCGCTCCATGTCCTAATATGTACAAGAACATTCCAACTGCCTCCTCCAATATTACTCCCCGAGTGGATCGCAAGTTATAAGTGGATTTCAAGGTATTGCATAATTTATGAAATACATGCTTCTCCATACGAAACATTTCATGACATCGGGTATCATTCCCATTTAGTATCTCCATTATAAATTGTTGACCTGTGTGAGAAGAATTCCTACAAGGTTCCTTCACTAAGTAATTATCATGATAATCAATAATCCCTGAGACACCTGCAATTACAAGTGAATACATTTCCATTTCCTGCAATTCCATCTCTTCATTGTGTTCATCATTCATTTCTTCCAAATTTTCATTATCCATAATCCTAGTTATAACACAAATAAATATAATTAAAGACAATATGCGAAATAACACAATCAAATTTTTTTAAAAAAAAGTATTGGTATAAACATAACTTCAAACATGAGTTAACACAAATTAATGATCCAACATTTCCAACATAACATAAGAAAATCATAAGTTCAAACATTAACACACCAAGTTTGTTCAAAACATAAGATAAAAATTAACATATCCAAGCATAAGAAAAACATTGAATTTTCTTAAAAGATATTGTTGTGCATCATGTCACGTTGCTCATCCTTTAGCCATTCAACTCTAGTCTCATCATCTCCCAATGCAACAAACATCTCCCTATTTTCTCGCTTCTTGAAAAGTTTGGCCCCAACCATGAACAATGGACTCCTTTTAGGACATTCAGGTATTGTATCCATGTACTCAACAACCTCCTTGATGCTACAGCCAGGCAAATCTTGGCGAGATGAATTCATGGTACTAGACCTACTCTCAACAGCTTCACATATTCGATCAAGTTGTTTGGACAACTTCAAAGAGGCAGTCGCCTTTCTCCTTTTCTTCTCTCTATTTTGAACTCTATTATGTCCAACACCAGTAGAGATATTGTCAAGTGGTGTGGCATTTTGGAAACCGTCACCCTGAGTATCGCTGTCATACTCTATGTCATCATTATCTTCTCCTAGGATAGACTTTTCATATAATAGGGGCAATGACCCAGAGGTAGGTGCCCATGCTCTAGCTCCATTGGCTACGACATCGCGAAAGATTTCATCTAACTCGAACACATTCTCCAAACCACATATGCGAAATTTTGCCCATTTTGTATTTTCCTTCACATTGAAGAGAATAAATAAATAACATGATATTGTGAACAACAGACATTGAAAATCATGGTGAAATATGTAACATTGAAAAAATACTAAAAAAATACTTACTTTCAACTTTCGTTCCCACCATGCATTATCTGCATCAATATTTTTCCTAACAGGATCCCACCCAAGTCCCGTTTCCTTCCCCACAAGAGCTTCCCATAACACCCAATCCCTCCTCAAGGTATCCAATCGATTTTTCAGTTGCTTTTTATCATAACCTCTCCCTGTTGCATCGTTAAATTTTTCCACAATATTTTTCCACCCAATGCGGCTAAAATGTCCCCCCTCCCTATTATTATTGCGAACCTCTTGAACACAAAGATCTACAAATATTTTTGATACATTAGTGTCCCAAGTTGCTTGCTCCTTCCCTTTTCCTTTATCAGTTTGGCTTGCCATCTACCAACCATGGTGGACCACAAAAAATTAAGATAATTAATCGAACTACTTTTACCTCAAATAAAAAATAATAATAGATCACCACAGAATTTCAGTGTGCCAGGAAGTTGAAGACTGCAGAGTCAATCCATTTCAAGCCTTTCCTATACATACCTATGAGAACAATCAATTTGTTGTACACTAAGCATCCACATATCTAAATTTGATAATAGTTTCCTGAAACCACTTCTTTTCCATCAATACCAAGAAAGCCAAAATCAAGCAAGAAATATTTTGACACTTGCAGACATGTAGCATTAGTGATGTAAAGCCAGCTTCCACATATCTAAATTTTATTATAGGAGAAATCATTAACTTACAAGAACATGATCTGGTAATCATAAATAACATGACAGTGATAATTTAACAGAGAAAAAAAAAGTATGGAAAGAATATTCACAAGCAACTACAGAGAAAATTAACTTTGAGAGAATATTAGACCTGCCAGAGCTAGCTTTAACCCTGTCTCTATGTCTGGGATACTTGGAACCAATACACCTGGGGTGTCCAGAACATAAATGCTAGGCTGATGTGCAATCTGTGCATTAACAATTCAAACTTAGCAGGCAAAATATATGAAACAGAAGGATTCAACATTTGTTTAGAGAAAAATGGTGATTATCAGATTGCCAACTTAAAATCATGTGGAGAGTAAGAAGAAAAAGAAACAAGATGAACACTTGATGATCTAGTACACAAAATATCAATAAACAAATAAAGAATGAAAAAAACTGTGTTAAGAGTTCAAGAATATCTTTGATTATAGGCCCCTCAATCGGCTTTGGCTGTTGCAACCTGTCAATGTTAACATCCAGAACTATGCCCCACCCAACCACCCCTCCCCCCCCAAAAAAAAAATAAAAAACAAAAAATAATAATAATAAAATAAAATCATTCTCAATCAAGCAATCCTCACAGTAAATTACTTAAAAGTTCACATGTTGAACACTTGATTAAGTGTTAGAAAACACATTATAGATATATAGAAAACTAGGTAATCAATCTGCTCAGGATACCTATCATGTAGGATCACCTTCACAAGGTTAGATCAAGTGGTATCCTTAATAAACATGTAAAAGTATAAAAAAAACTATCATATATTTGTAATGGACCCTATAAATGGGTACTTTTGTTATTCTAGCTCTACAGTATAAGAAAGGGTTGACTGATATGAAGACGATTATAATTCAAATTTGCAGCTTTAAAAACCCTCAACTGCCACAAATAGTCAAATCTCTGCTAACTTTGGCATCCACAACTAAATTCACCCACTCACTAAGACTGTCATCTTAATTGATCAGCTCTAAAATTGATATGTATTACTTTTTTCCTTACAACCACAATGTCCTAATACTTAACTTACAAGAAATTTCATTCTCTAAGCAAGTACTTCAATTTTCAGGGATTGTGCCATACCAATGGTTCACCACCCCCTTACCAACTCTCATGTAAATGTGTGTATAAATCATTTGCATGTGTATAAGGAGAGAGGGGAGAAAACAGAGAGAAGGAAGAACGGCAACAAAGGGATTCATTTACCATCTCTGAGTAGTTAGGACAACGCATTGTAGAGTTAAGTCGCATTGAAATAGTTTTGCAATTTAAAAAATAATCTAAATAAAGGTTATGCAACCTTTGGTTATGCATAAACGTACCATTTATGTTAGAATCAATACAAAATCACGTATTTTATTATTTTATTTTATTGGAAAAATATCCATAATCATATTGAAAATCAAGAATCTCAACGTCAACGCAACAGTAGCTATAAACCAAACAAAAAGGGCAAAAAGCACAACGGTGACAAAAAGTCGTTGAACACTTAAAAACATATTGAGATAAATAAGATTTTGATGGAATACCCAAAACTCACATCAAGACGGAACCCTAATTTGATTTTACCAAGTTTTAATCTTTTACACACACTCACGCAAAATCCATATAAGACAAATCAAATGAACACAAATCAGATAAAACACAAATATATATAAACAAAACAAAGATCAATATCAAACCCAACCTCCCAGGGGAGGCGGGTGCCCCTTCAAAAAGCTTATCTACGCTCACGCCTGACAAATAATAAAGAGACCACATAAACAGCAATTATCATGCGTTTAGATCTATTCAAACCAATCCCTAACCTTTCGTTCTATTGCTGCGAAATCGTATAAACACATACATAAATATGAGAAGTTGGGAGACTCCTATAACATGTTTTGGGTAAATTTTCCTACGATTTCTCGGTAACCAAACGAAGAATTAAAGCACAACGAGAACAGATTGAAAATAAAAATCAATCAATGAACAGAAAAAGGAAGAAATAGAGAGAGAAATCGAAGAAGGAGTGAATGGAAGGAATTGAATTTACCTGAGGCGGATACAGAGGAAGTGAATGAGGAGGGCTTGGGATGTCTCCTTAAGAATCCTCTCCGCCCACGCTTCGCGTCACGGCGGGAGTTGGACGTCAGGGAAGAGTGGAGATGCACGGTGTCAGCTCGCCACGAGATGAGGTGGTGAGATGCAGCCTTGACTGGTGTGTAGACGAGATGAGGGAAGGGGAGAGGTGCTGCGCGGACTGTAGACGCGATGAGGAGAGACGTGGTAAATCGCGCGATCTATCAAAAGCAGGTGAGAACCGGCTTTAACCAAATCGCAGAAAAAAGCACCAAACGTGCTTTTACCTGCTTTTGTAAATTTTGCCAAACAACCCCCAAACGTGCTTATAAACCCCTGAACGTGCTTTTAGTGCTTGTGCTTGTGTTTCCAAACATGCACTAAATGTCTTAATAAGTACTTGATATATAAAGGTTTTGAGATGTATATGAAAAATACTATAGTACTAGATACTTTAATTCAAAATTAAAAATCACTTTATGTGTTCTGCTTTTAGTGGTGAGGTCTTTCCCCTCAAACTGTCTCTCTCTTAAACTGTCTCTCTTTTTAAGATACGACTCAGTTGACTGATTTTTAATTTTGAATTAAAGTACATCGTGTTATGGAATTGACGTAAGCATTATGACAAATTCCAATAACTCTTGCTTATTGAGAAATCTAATTGGGCCGACCGAAAATTGACCATTCCCAAGGGAGAGCGCGCGCTCTCAGTTTTTTTCTTCTCTTCTTTAACGGTCAAGAGAAATACCGCCAAGCTCTCTCTTGCCTTTCCGTTTTTCAGCTCGAATTCGCGGGGGATTGTAAATGAGATGAGAAAATGGCACTTCCAGACAGCAATCTCATCTCTGTCCGCAACCAATCCAAAGCTCCTCTCTCCGTTCGAGTTCAACCACTTTCTTCAACTCTGCAGCAACACAAAAGCATTAGATCAAGGAAAGCAACTTCATCAACAAATAATCATCCATGGATTAGACCACGACCCATTCATGGTCACCAAACTAGTCCAAATGTATGCAGATTGTGACGATTTTGCAACGGCCCACAAGTTGTTTGACAAATTGTCGCAACCAAATGTGTTTGCGTGGACTGCAATCCTCGGATTCTATTCGAGGAAAGGCATGTCGCGTGAATGTATATGCACTTATGGTGAAATGAAATTAAAGGGTGTCGTACCTGACAAGTATGTGTTTCCAAAGGTCCTAAGAGCGTGTGCTCAATCCTCGTGGTTAGAAGTAGGGGTTAGAGTCCACAGAGATGCAATTATATCTGGGTCTGAGTTTAATATACAAGTTTGTAATTCGTTGATTGATATGTATTCCAAATGTGGGGATGTTTGGAGTGCTAAGTGGGTTTTTGACAAATTGGTGGAAAGAGATTTGTTATCATGGAATTCGATGATATCAGGGTATGTGTCTAATGGGTTCCTTAGGTTGGCCGTGGAATTGTTGGGTTCTATGAGATTGGAAAGTTTTGAGCCTGATATAGTCACTTGGAACACTATAATGGATGCTTACTGCCGAATGGGGCTGTGCGATGAGGCTTGGAAAATATTTGAACAGATTAGAGAGCCTAATATTATCTCTTGGACCACTCTAGTCTCGGGTTATTCAAGGATTGGTAAGCATGAAACATCCTTGAGAATTTTTAGGGAAATGGTGGGTAGAGGAGTTTACCCTGATTTGGATTGTCTTTCTAGCGTCCTTGCCTCATGTCGACATCTGGGGGCTCTAATAAATGGACGAGAAATCCATGGGTATGGGATTAAAATTGAAACTGGTTGTTCATTCTACAAATCGGCTGGAGCTGCCTTATTGACAATGTATGCTAGGTGCAGTGGGATACGAGGTGCAAGAAATGTATTTGAATTGATGGACAAATCTGATGTAGTTACTTGGAATGCCATGATTCTTGGATTTGTTGATTTAGGATTGGGATGTCAGGCACTTGAAAGTTTTAGTAATATGCAAAGTGCAGGAATAAAGAATGATCAAATCACAATATCAATTGTTTTGCCAGTGTGCAATCTGAAATCAGGGAAGCAAATTCATGCTTACATCAAGAAAAACAGTTTTGATTCAGTCATTCCTGTTTGGAATGCACTCATCCACATGTATTCCAAATGTGGATGCATTGAAATTGCGTATTCTGTATTTTCTAACATGGTTACGAGAGATTTAATATCATGGAACACAATGATTGCAGGGTTTGGAATGCATGGGCTCGGTCAAGCTGCTATTCAGCTTCTGCAAGAGATGAGACACTCAGGCCTTTGCCCCAACTCTGTGACTTTTACTTCTGTTCTATCTGCTTGTAGTCACTCCGGTCTTGTAGATGAGGGGCTTGACCTCTTCAACCACATGACTACAGATTTTGGCTTCACACCTGGAATGGAACATTTTTCTTGTGTTGTTGATTTGCTGGCACGTGCTGGTCGGCTTGAGGATGCTGTTAATTTTATAAACAGAATGCCTCTAAAGCCTGATAAGTGTATTTGGGGAGCACTGCTAGCTGCCAGTCGAGCACATCAAAATGTCACTGTTGGAAAGCTGGCTGCAGAACATCTATACCACCTCGAACCAGAACATGCTGGACACTATGTGACATTGTCAAACATATATGCAAGGGCTGGAAAATGGGAAGATGCTGTAAGAGTGAGGAAGCTTATGGAAGGCAGAGGATTGGTGAAGCCATCAGGATATAGTTGGATTGAAAGTGGAAAATGAAGAAATGAAGATCAAATGACTTCTCTATGGTATGCTGAATCTTTCTCTATTGGCTAAAGATGTTATGGTTAATTTTTCTGTTTGTCCCTTGGAAGCTTGAGTTCTTTTCTTATTTTTGTAACACAACGTAAAGAAATAAAATAATAAAAATGCAATTGAAATGCTAAAGTGGTCACTGATATTAAGGTAATCACTGATATTAATGTTTTTGGGTCTTTTTTTTTTTTTGGGGGGGGGGGGGAGGGAGGGGGAGGGTTAGGGTGTTTTTCTTTTCCTGTTAAAGTTTCTGTTTTTTTTGCCCTTTTTTAATAGACTACACACATAACTAAGATTGTGGAGGTTGATTCGTCTTAGTCGGAGGAATCTCAAGTTTTTATTAACAAGTGGAGCAAATATGAATTAGTGTATGGAAACAATCCTACAATCCTAACCTAATGAGATGCTTGTCTTAATGCAACAGAGCAAGATATTGGTGGATAATTTCTCTCTATATTTCAGAGGAAAGAAAGGAATAATTCTGTCAATGATTTTCAAAGCAACCAAAATGTTATCATAACCTCAGCAAGTATAATAAGAATTTTGTAAAATTGATGTGCAATTGTGAATTACTGGCTAAAAAAAAAAAAGGGTTCAATAAGGTACTGTTAGTTTAGCATTTTTGAAGTATTTTTCTTGTTTTTCAACGAGAAACTCACCTGTGCTAATTAAATCAAATCACTTGATTATCTTTATTTCTACTTTTTTGCCAACAGAAAAAGCTTCTGAGTATGACATTCTGAAGATTTTAACCTTGCCTGACCTGGAAGGCTGATTGACACAGAGTGGGAAAGGATTGTCAAGTGTCAACCAATAAAGCCACCTTGAAGATTATGGAGAAACCAGTGAAGACACCTCTTTGAGAGTGAATCTAGACAGTGACAATTTGGGAACCTGTCGGAATTTTATGGCACTACTCCACAAGCTTTCATCAGGTTATTTACTGATTTGATTATGCTCTTGACGATTTCATACATTCATACTAGTTATGTTTATGTAACTCATTAATGGCATGTTCCATTGCAGATTCACCAAATTAGTATCAGAGGAAAGGAAAATGGATACAGTAAGATTGCAAAACAGCTCTGTGACCTCTAAAGGTATTTTCATACCGAATGAAAAGCTCAAGGAAAGTACATTACTGTTGGTGGACAGTTTGGGCGGATGGGAATCATCAAGTTCTGAAATATCAAAATGGCATTCCCCTTTCTCCTTTTTTTCCACCATCTTCCTTCTTACATTTAGCATCGAGTTAGCGAGTCGGGGTGTATTAACTTTGGAGGAGCTTAGCCTTGGTGAAAATTATTGTGTGACATGCATATATGCCTTCCAAGACACAGACAATTGCAAATTTTGTCCATTTATTAAGTAAGGTGCTGCGTTTGTTTATGCATGTGGTGTGTGGTGTGTGGTGCGTGGGGTTGTGGACTTGTGGAATGCTAAAATGGGTTAACCATTTTCTGAGAAGTCTAGCTTTGCTAATTATTATAAACAATTTTAGCTATCATGTAAATCTAATTTACTTTTGTTTGTTCAAGTACTATTTGGTTAGTATTTTGAAAGTACTTATATTGCTTTTGAAAGTAAAAAATTATTTTTTAGAATTTTTATAATTTTACAAGCAAGAAAAATATTTGCAAAAGACCAACCAAAAAATGCAGTCATTTAATTTTAAAAAATTGTTAAATACAACCAAATATAAAGGCTTAATATTTTTGTTAACAATTTATCATTTAAATATTAAATAAACTAGCCCTTACAAGTCCACCTGGTTAACCGACACGTGGCATTAAATAACCTCCAATCCATTTTTTCACCATACATGATACATCGCCGCCTTTCTTGCATTCAGGGAATTTTTCCCTCAAAATGGAAAATTCCAGACGCCAACCAACCAAACACACCGTCACGGCCTCAAACCCCACCCCCACCCCCACCCCCACCCCACTTCTTCTCTCTTCTCTCTCTCTCTCCATTTACCCAAACTCATACGCCTTCTCGTAAAACTTTCTCGAGAAAATATGGACTCAACGCCCGTGAACTGGGAAGCACTCGACACGCTACTTATCGATTTCGCCAAATCCGAGAACTTAATCGACGACTCAACAATCTCTTCTTCTCCGTCATCGTCTCCTTCGTCTTCGCCTGCGTCTTCGTCATATCATTCGCGATTGTTAATTCGCCAGATCAGACGGTCGTTAGAGGTCGGTGACATTGATGCCGCCATAGATCTTCTTCGAGTTCACTCTCCTTTTATCCTTGATGATCACCGATTTCTATTCCGGTTACAGAAGCAGGTAGAGTCTTATGGTCTCTTTGGTATCTGAGAAAATGTAGGCAAAGGAAAGGAATTAGAATATGGAATTTTAGGATTTTCATAATTGGGAAACAAGAAGGCTAAACCTTCAATCAATTGAGCCTAATTCGACTATTTGGCTTAGTTGAGTTGAGTTATTTATTATTAGTAAACCAAAATCTCATAGAACGTAGGGTCAATATTCTTTTGTTCTTTTACTTTACTCTGTTTTATCGGCAACCAAACGGAGGGGTATTGATTTTCTGTTTCCTTATTTGATTATGGTTCGATTAGAATCGGAATTGATTATTTTTTTCTTTTTTTGAAGAAATTTATTGAGCTTCTGAGGAGAGGTACTGCCGAGGATCGTGATTCTGCAATCAATTGCCTGCGGACTGCTCTTGCTCCTTGTGCTCTTGATGCCTACCCTGTACTTACCGGTTTTTTCATTAATGCATTGTTGACTTCAAATTTTTTTTTTTTTGACACGTTTTTCACTATTATTTGTGTTATATAATTCTATGATTCAAGGAATTGATGTTGGCAATGGTATGAGTAGGGTCTGTTTATCGAGAATTGCCACTGTGAGACTCATAATATTTCAATTGCACCAACTTATGACCGTTTATTTTGTAATAGCTGTAATGTTACTCAAAATGGAAATATAAAAAATAGTCCGCTCTATGCTTTCCAATGGCAATAATTTGTGTTGAAATTTGTGAGGCTTCTATCTCTTTTCAGGATAGTTTTTCTGTATTTTGGTGGAAAAGTTTTCTTCTTATCTTCTACTTATCTGGCATTACTTCCAGTTACTAGAAGTGAGCATTAATTAAAGTTGGCATAGGAAAATTTGCACCGTCCTTCGGGTCGGTGGGTTTTTGCTGCAGTTCATGTTCAATTGTAGTTCTTACCTTTTGAATGAGGTGCAATAAGCTGATGAATTCTCCTCCAACAGATTTAATTTGAGGGACCTGTATTCTTGTGGAGTGGGATTAGCTAGACCTCCCTGGATATTAAGATGACAGTCTTTCATGCATTGTGCTTGGATCTTTCTGTATCATTCATTGAAGGAATAAATGGAGTAGACCCCATTGTCACTTTTTTGTAGATTCCTGATCTCATTTATTTTAAATAATTTTTATTTTGTTTAAATGGATTGGGCTTACCATAAGGACTTGTAGAGGATTACATGAAATTATGATGTCTAGTCAACACACACACACACGCACATCTATATATTCAAGCCTTCATGTCTTGGTGACAATTTATGTCAGAAGTTGATTTGGGTATTTGATTTTGCAAGTTTATGAATCTCATGTTGTCTGTACACTCTAATGTACCATTTTGGATATGCTTTATGTAGTTTTATGAAAAAGTTCTTTTAAAAGTTTTGACTTTTAATATGAACTAGTGAAAAAGTACGTGCAAAATGCACGTGATGAAAAACCATCATAAGATATTCATTTTTTAGGCATCAATGAGCAAAGGAAATATATATAAGACCAAAGATTTACCGTCATATTCATGTATTCTCCATGCACCTTCAATATCTCATAGCCGAGTAAATTAATTGAATAAAATAAAAGAAGCACACCATTCTACCACCGTACAATTATAGATCTAAAGCAATAAAATAAATTATATATGTGCTTGTGACAGAACAAAGAGAGAAGAGAGCAAGTATATTTGAAAATGTATAACATTTTTTCTACAGGTATAGTTTTTATATAGATTTGAAAGGGTGTGTATGGTGGCCGTTGAAATAACCACCAAGAATGAAAAAATGTATTGGTTAAATATAAAATAATTAATTATTATTCCGAAAAGGTGCATTGGTTCAATATAGAAGAATTATGAAAAGGTGTTTTGGGAAGTTGTGAATATTTAAATTTTTTTAATTAAATAAATGTATATAAATATTAAAAATTGCTTTTGCTTTTATATAGTAGTATGGTTTGTGACATGATGCCTTGATTTTCCAAGCCTGATTTCTATTTCATTTCATATCAGTGAAGTGTAACTGCTGCTTCAAATTAGACAACTGTTTGAGCTAAACTATGTTGTTCTGGAACAACATACATTTTATTTCAATACACATTCGGGAAATAGCTAATTGCATTTTATTTTTCTCTGTCACTTCCACGGTCTTACAAATATCTGTATTCGTGTTTAAGGAAGCATACGAGGAATTTAAGCATGTCCTTCTTGCCTTTATATATGACAAAGATGATCAAACTTCTCCGGTAGCAAAGGAGGTAGGCTGTTAATTCTTGTTTCTGTCGACAGCTATCATTCTGCAATATTTTGTTCTGTTAGATACTTTCTGTATCACTATATGCCTATGGTGTATCCAGCTATTAATCTCTGATTGGCTGTGTCAATTTATAATTGAATATGAAAATCTGTAATGAATCTGTACTTTCTAATATAAGTATGGATTTGAAGTGGTGATGAAAGTATGGCTCCTGTTGCATTTTCAATCTTGAAATTTGAAAGAACTCATGGAGAACTGGATAATAATATTTAGATGCAAGTCCTTCTGTAGAGAGTGCATATGTTAGATGTATAATCTTTGTTTCTGTATGTATTTCAGTGGTCTGAAAGGAGAAGGTTTGATATTGCTGGATTAATGTCCTCTGTTTTAAGAGCTCATTTTAATGCATATGATCCAGTCTTTTCAATGACATTGAGATATTTGATAAGGTTATTCTTGAACTTTAGTTGACCCACTTTCAAATGAGGCTCACGTGCAAGTGAAAGCACATGTCCATGTGTTTGTGTCAAGTTCACTTTAATCATTCTTTGAATGTTCTTCTATAATGTGCAGCATACATAAAGGATTTTGCTTTCGCCAAGGAATTTTATCACCCATTTCAGATCTTACTGAGAGGTTGCTCCTTGAGGAACGTGACCCCCCTGCAACACCACAAGACAGTTTGTATGAAGCTCCTCCATTTGATGAGGTGAGGTTTCTTAAATAAATCCCATTTTTATTACATCGATGGAACATGTAAAACACCTCATATGTGGGCATCCTAGTGGGCTGACACCTGGACCTGCAATGTTGTTCACATGTTCATGTGTCAAGCCATGAGGCACAAAGACATCCATTGTCTACAGCACCTAGCATTTTTCTCATATATTTTTAATTTTGTTTCTTGGATTCTGGAATTCAGGTGGACATACAAGCCCTTGCTCATGCTGTGGAGCTTACAAGACAAGGGGCAGTTGATAGCTTGAGATTTGCCAAGGGTGATTTATTTCAGGCATTTCAGGTTTATTAGTCAATGTACTCTCTTTTTTTTCCCCCTCTTTTTTGTAGGCATAAACAATTTTTGTATATTGTTTTGTTATATCATCAAAGGTCATCCCACTGCTTATTACCACCAGGCTAATTTAACTAGACTTGGCCATATTTAAAGTTTTGGATTAAAGCCATACCTGGATGATTGGACTTATGGGCACATAGCCTTATATGCTGTTGTGAAGCGCTCACACACACACACACACACACACACACACACACAATGCCTTAGTGCTCTCATCCTTTGCAGTATAATTCCCTTGCAGTATGTCTCTTGTATTTTTGAGTTTACATTTCAGTATTTTTTATCCATTGCAGAATGAATTATGTGGGATGAGGTTGGATGCTTCTATGCTTGATGAGCTTATTCACGAGTATTGTGTTTATAGGGGTATCGTGGACTCTGGTCTTGCATCCCCTCCTGGTGAAACTCAAAACTTTGTCATGTGTTATTTATTTATTTAAATCTTCCAGTTATTTTATTTCAAATGGTGATTATTTATTATCAATCCATTTGCTATTTCTTCAGCATCAGGTATGCAAATCCCTTCTGAACCTTTAAAAGATCATCAACAAGAGGCTGGGTATTGTTCATCAAGAAACTGTTCTCTTGAAGAGGATTGTGGAACCAGTAAACATTCAGATGGTGAAGCTTCCATTGGTGATGCTCATGTGAATGTTTCTCTTGAAATTAATGCTGATGTGGTGGTGAGCATGCAAGGAACTGATGTTGAGGTACGATATCCTTATGAGACATCAGATCACCATGATGACTGTAGTACCAGTGGAACACGTCAGTCAGAAAAATCAAGAATTATGCAAAGAAACAGAAGTTATGGAACCGGAGAAAGGAGCAGACGCAAGCGATGGAGGGGAAGACATGATAAGCTAGATTTTATTCCTGATGTTCCGTTTAATGGAAGTAGTAAGCAAGAGCTTAGGGCTACTACCCTGATTGCCAGCACAATTATGTCAAAGGAACAACAGGTATCTAAATAAGATTTATTATTTCTCTTGATGTATGGATTATTTTATTGACAGATTATTGTTCTGCAGAGCTCAGAAAAAAATTCGACTATAGATGTTTTAAATAATAGCGAGAATAAGTATGAGATTGTGCTGGGGATGAAGGAACTAGCCAGCAGAGGAATGGCTGCAGAGGTTGTGGAAGAGGCTAATGCTATGGACCCAAATTTTTTTGTGCAAAATCCTATTTTGCTATTCCAACTTAAGCAGGTAAACTTACAAATGGCTTCAACAAGAAAATGTGGAGGGGAATTATATTTATTCTGCAAGAGTTTTAACAGAATCCTACAGTCTGACCATGTTGCTGGTTTCAGGTTGAATTTCTTAAGCTGGTCTGCTCTGGTGATCATAACAGTGCGTTAAGGGTTGCCTGCTTGCATTTAGGTCCTTTGGCAGCTAGTGATCCAGCTTTACTGAAGCCCTTGAAGGAGACTTTGTTGGCATTGCTCAGACCTAATGAAGATGCTCTTGGAAAAGGGCTGCCTTTACATGCTCTTGCAACTTCACTCCAGGTGTGGTGTTACTTGATGACGTTATTCGAATTAAATACATTGTGAATGCTAGTTTTTCATTATTTTTTTCCCAGTGCTTTTGAGGAGATCATCTCGCATTGTCTAGATACACTTTTTAAAAGGTGTAATGCATTTGAAAGCCTAAGTATTTACATGTCCAACATACTGAACTGGATAGTTCCTTAAAATTGCTCACAACTACCTTTAGTAGCTTTTAGCTCATCCAATTCATCTCTCAGTGAATTGGCTAGTGATTTACCAGATCATTGCATCATTTTCCTCCCTTTATAACTAGAAGACTGTCAGGGTGGGTGGAGATTGACATGGATACATGGCATCCAATATGCTGATCTAATGTCACCATTCCAACATGCATACATGTTGGCTTGGTGAACACATTAGGAAAATAAAAATCTAACATAGCAATGTCGTCATGACATAGGTCACTTCTAATTGTTGAATGGCACCATTTTTTCTATGCTGTCTTTCTGCAAATATTTCACAAACTATTCAGACATAGTTATGCAGTTTACACTATATAACATTAAATTGACCACGCAGTCAATTCATTTCTAAGCAAGTATTTATTACGACATCCACACACACACACACACATATATAGTGAAATGATCCTGTTAGCGTTTCCTGACTTTTTTAAAGTCAGCAAATGCTCCATGGCTGTTGGATCTCTTAGATGGCACACTTTAGTTTTTATGTTAAGTTTCTTTTCCCTTCTTTTTTTTCCAAGCATTTAGTTTGCAATAATTTGAGTGTTAATTTACTTTTGTACTTTTAACTTTGGGTGATCATATGCCCTGGAAAGAACAAGTATGGGCTGTATAGGCATGTGTGGGAATCCTGAGGGGGCACTTTAATTAATTTTACTTTAGCAATCAATTGCTCAGCCTTGTAAAATTTTGCAATGGAAATCACCATCCTAAGTACTTGATTGTACTGAGAGGATACACACCAGAAGTGTACAAATATTTTGTCAGTGTAATCAGGCAATTAGGATTTTCTGTTTAAGTCTCTGACTGCATGGCTTAAACCATGGATACAGGGAGAAAACTTCTCTTGGTTTGCTGTACATTTTAGTGTTGGTGCTGACTAAAAACTATCAAGATAAAAGCGTTTCAGGAGGACAAGAAATAACCAGTATGGAACAATGTTGTGGAAGCTAAAATCCTCTCTTTACAGAATTACAGTCCATGTACAGCTATAAGTCTGCACTCGAATTCTCTTGGTAATGCATGCTAAAAGCAGCTTTAAAAAGTGCCGAATCTATTTTTTTTGTAGATCTACTAAAATTTGTTAAATCTTCCTTATACTACACTTAAAACATAACCAGTCTCAGTTCTTTTTATTCTGGCTTATTATGATTTTTATTTGAGAGCATCCATTTTTACTGTGAATTGAAAGAACTTTTTTTTTTTTTCTTGCATAGGTTGCAATGGGTAGGAGGCTGGGTATTGAAGAACCCCAGCTTATGAAGATAATGAGAGCAACCCTCCACACGCATAACGAATGGTTTAGAGTTCAAAGGTGTAAAGATCGATTTGAAGGTCTTTTGAGGATTGATTCCTTGAAAGATATTAATACTCCCTTGCTTGTTGATGCTGCATCCAAGTCAAACGCAGATACATGCACCCATGGATCTTCCCAAGTCACAATATCTTCAAGCAGTAGAATGCCTGAAGATGGTAGCAGTCCGACTCAAGTGACATCCAGAGATGATGTCTGTGATGAAAGTGCAATACTTAAAGTAATGGTGAGTTGTGTACGCAATTTATACCTTGCAAAGTCAATTAATTTCACTCGTGCTATTTCATAATACGAGCATTGGTAGTGTGTTTCACTGTTTCTTTATATTATCATGCCGGTGGTAAAACACATTATCTTACTGGCCTTATTTTGGGTGAATATAACTTCTTGTTCCTCACTAAGATAAACATCCTCATTTGGTTACCACGGTCAATTGGATGTCAGTGTGATCTGCCTGTTAGAATTTTCTTATAAGGTGAACATATGAGGTTTTAAGGGCGTATGGCTTTATTTCCATCTGTTAACAAGAAATATTAGGACCAAATAATTAAATGTGTTAGCTCTATAGACTTTTAAAATAACCATGGTAACCAGAAAGAATATTATAGGCTCTAGCTGTCAAGGCTTAAATTTTGTTTAATATTTCTGATCATTGCATACCCTTGTGTCGTTTATATTTTGGAACTGCTGTGCTTGTTTTATTCCAAGGTAAGGAGGTTGTTTTAACTGCTTTTATGAAATTTATTAGTTCTTATCTTGCAAACCACCATCCCCAACCCCCCAAAAAAGGAAAAGAAAAGAAGTTGTTCATATGAAAAGCAATGTAGGAGGATGTTTCAATTGAGGGCCTTTTTCCTTTTGTTTGGTGCAGGAATTTCTTGCTTTGCCGAGAGCTGATGCCATCCATCTTCTTGCACAGTACAATGGAAATGCCGAGACTGTTATTCAGCAAATATTTGCATAGTTTGGAATATAAGACCGTAGGGGGACGAAGTATTTGTTTATTTTACCTTTGAATATTATTTCATTCAATCTGTGCATATTTTTCTTCACCGATATACAAGCAGTTGCAGAAATCCCTAGTACAATTTCATGTTAACACATCTGATTTTTAAGGTTCTTTGTACAGTTTCATAAGGTGTTAAGGGCCGGAGAAAGCTGTCATTAATAGAACAACTTATTGGATTTATTCAAATGTAATTGATGGGGGAGAGACTGAATAATTTGGTTCTTATTTTCTGGGACTTATGCAAATCATTAATTATTCATTTATTCTAGTCCCACCAAATTACATGTATAAAGTTAGCACAAAGAAAGAAACAAACCAGTATTGAAATTCATTCATAAAGCAGCACAAGCAAAATCATCTTCAAATGAAAAAGCATTTTTAAGCCTTCTCCTTAATTTTTCTCTGGAGTTTTCCAAGTCCAATGCCTGGGGATTTTGACTCTCGTAGTTTCTTTTCATCGGAAAGAAGTTTGGCAAACCTGGAAATTAAAGATAACTAGAATAAGAGGCCAACTGTAACTTGGTTTAAAATTCTAAGAAATTAAATTAATTACTCCACCTTTTAAGTGCTGCTTCGTTGGTGCCACCATTTTCAAGTGGTTCATAAATACCAGTCTCTAAATTCACCCGCGAAACTTGTCTGGTCAGCAACCTCTCGCCGAGTTTTACAAGATTGTCCAAGTTCTGCTCTGTAGCTATGTCCACTGAAGACAGTGCCCCCCTTAACGTGTCATCCTGGTTTCGCATGCAACAAATTAATTAATGAGTAATGCTAGATGGATTAAATATTAGACTAAAATTTAATCGACTTAGCATTTTCCTTAATTAAGTCACTAACAATACTAATGGCCTGATTGTTTCGAGGGTTAAGTAGTGTGTTTGGTATGGGAGGGATGGGAGAAGGGAGTGAAGGGCAGGGTTTTGCAATCCCTCAAATTTGGACGGATGAGGGGAGGGAAAGGGAGATTGGTTTGGTGAAAATACAATATTGGCCTTCAACTTTTTGCAAAATTCACATTTGTCAATGTCTTATATATCTCTAGCAACACCATTTTGGTCAAAGACACAAACATATATGGTCCGTTTCCCTTGATACGGACCCACGCCTTTTTATTCCTATGCACATTTGAAATATGTTTATTAACTTATAACAGTTAAAATAATATGTAAAGGTAAAATTGTAATTTAGGTGCAATCTATTCTTTCTCTCCTAATTATTTACCAAACAGTGAGAAGAAAAGAAGTCTATCTTTCCTCTATCATACCAAACATACAGGAAGAAAAAAAGTTTTCAGTCCCTAAGGAAGGAAAACACATTCTTCCTACTTTCTTTCATTCCATTTTTCCATCTCTCCTACCAAACGGAGCATAAGACTAATACTAATATATATTTGGAAACTTCTAGAGAGTAAAGAGTAGCTCATGAATGATAATACGATACATCAAGCAAACGCGTATCTCAAGGACATAAATCAATGAGGAAGGATGTCCCAACATTAATCATATAGACTCCATATATACTTTTGCGTGACAAGAAGATCCATTAATATTGTTTTTTGGGTCAGCTTATATTTAACATTATGTACTGTCATGCATATCTAAACAATATCCAGCATGTCTAGGCGAACAGCCCTAATCTACTCTTTCAAAATGGGAGAGAAAAATACCATCTATATATACAAAAATATGAAGTCATCGTATGTTTATATAAGCTTATGTAAGCATGAAGTTTATAAATATTTGTGTTATACGTATTTTGAAAAATTAACTATTTGATTAGATATTGTACTTATACATGTCGTACATGTATGCTAAAAATCACAGTGATCCAATGATTGGTTTTTCAGAAATATCACTAAGAAAAACTGTGACAATTTTTAATGGTCACAGTTTTTATAACTATATTTGGAAATTCTAACATTGGATCATTGTGATTTTTGGCGTGCATGACAATCATAAGTACAGTATCTAATTCAACGGTCAATTTTTTAAAATATAAATCTTTCTATAATTTATAGCCTTCATGTTGACATAACTTATATAAGCATATGTTGACTAGATCGGAACTGCCTATATATACACTATAAGGACGACATATCGACACCTATGCTTGTAAGTCATAATTGGTTTAGCTCCATTTGCTTTAATTTTTTCTAAAATTACTTAACTTAAAATTATATTTGATCTACGGGATGAATCATAATTACTTATAAACAACTCGAGGAATGTCAGGAATGACACGATAGTTAACAAAATTTTCATACTACATTTACTTGTAACAAAAGTTAGGGCCTTTATTATTTCTAATACGATAATTTTGATATTAAAGATATGATTTGAATATAACTCTAAATAATATATATGAAAAAAGAAACGTAACATTTGCTCATCCAGATTTTAGGCATATCACCATAAAATGATGGTTTGGGCAGTTAGTTCATTTTTCGGGTTATATTTTCTGTTTTAAAAACTCTAATCTTTCCATCACACCAGAACACAGTAAGATCACGTATGTAAGAGATATGATAAAACCCTCACAGGACAGAATTTGACAGAACTGAAAGATCTGAGCAGCAATGCCTTTTTATTTTCCTCTTGTATGGCTGCCTTAAATTCATAACAACCATCGACAAATCTTAGTCCGTCTATGATTTATCACATACACTAATCTATCTATATATACTATTATAAAGAGTAAAAGTCTTTGATGTCTTCACATTTTTTTATCAAAATTTTCCCAATAAAAATAATACCTGCTATTATCTATAATATAAATAAATAAATAAACATACACAAATAATACTTGTTATTATCTATAAAAAAAAAACACACACACACACACACAAATATATATATATATATACACACATACATACACGTTCTCTTTTTATAATTACCTATATTCCATACCTCTCCCACTAACCTTTTTATAATCAATTTTTTAATTTTAAATATTTTAATTAAATTCTTTCCAATTTTTATTTTTATAATTTTTTTTCCACACTCGTTGATAACCATTTTTTTTCAAATTTTTATGTTTGTAAATTATTATTTAATATTCCTTTCACACGCAAATCTAGTTTATTCTAAAAATTAATGAGAGAGAGAGAGAGAGAGAGAGGAAAATGTGGTAGTTGAAGCTTACATCGATTCGGAGGTAGTTATCTAGAGAATGAAGTGCTTCAAAAACTACAGAATTATGGAAATCCACCATGTCCGCGCTTGCTTGACCAAAAGCATCTACTAATGGAGTTGATCCATCATCATATAACCACGCCAAAGCCCCCCATTTGGCTGCCATTTTTGCATTATATTTATGTTCGTTCTTTGCCGATCCTGTCCCTAGCGAGATTACAAGAAACCGACCGTAATCCATGGGCTTAATTGGAAAAAAATCCGGATTCTTCTTTGACATCTGCTTCGTCACTTCGCTAATGGCAACCAAAGTCTGCAATTATTTATGTTGCAATGTCCAATAATAATGTATATATCAGCATATATCTATGGTTTTTTTTTTCCTTTCGTTGTCACAAAGAAAAAAAGTTAAAAGTTATAAATCTCATCACTAACTCTTTTCGATCTTCAAGAAATCAGGAATACATTTTTTAATTAATAAGAAAATAATAGCAGGAAAGTTCAAGCTTCTATTTTTATTTCCATTAATTTTTTTTTGTAAACCGAACACGGAAAAGCAAGTTCCATCAATTTTTTTATATTTACTTTCCTTCATTTTACTTTCTTGATCACCAAACTTAAGCAGTCTAGCTAGTAGCTTTGATAACAAGGATTTTACCGGATTTTTAGCAGCCACGCCGCCGTCAATAAGGTTGAATTCTCGGACGTTCCCTTGGTTATCTTGGTTTTTGAAATAATAGGCTGGAAAATATGTTGGCGCCGCTGAGGTGCCAATGCATATGTCGGACAGTTTAGCATCCAAGAGTGGAATGGTCGTGAGCTGCATGAGGAAATGTTAATACGATATCATAAGGGTACGTTGTTCATAGATAAATGCAGAGCTCTCTTTCTCTCTCTATATGTATGTCAGTATGTGTGTGAAGTTATAAATAACAAACCTGGTAAGAGGAAAAGATAGCAGGCTGGAGTAGCTTGATGTCAAAAGTTGGAATAACAACATTTGTCAAGGTCTGGTGCAACTTTGTATCCCCTAATAAATCCCTCACCTCTTTGTGTAGATACTTCCCATTATATTTTGGTCCTGTTAGAGCTTTGTATAGATTCACAATCCTCCTAGCTAGCCATCCCCTATATATATATATATATATATATATATATATGAAAGCCAAGAAGAATAAAGTACGTTAATTAGCTAGTTTCAATTAATACTACAAAAGGAAATTAAGTACTATAGCTAGCATGAATCATAAATTTCCATACAACAACATTTATATTTTGATTAATTTGCATGGCATGTATAGTCCTCTAACGTACCCACCAAGCACCATATATGTCTAATTTCCATTCATTTTATTAATTATTACCTTGTTTGTGGAAAAATTTTCGGACCGTTAACCATATAAAACTGCTCTATATCTTTGGCGGCAAATAAAGGACGTTCATTTTCATTTGGTGCAGTTAACATGGCTGTAATTAGACCTCCTGTACTGGTTCCTGCGATCACGTCAAAGTAATCTGCAAGCCTTGCATCCTCTCCATCTAGCTCCTATACACCATTACAATGCATATATATATATATATATATATATATATATATATAGAGAGAGAGAGAGAGAGAGAGAGAGTCTTCTATCAAATTAATTGGAATCAAATAAAAAGTTCTGTTGATATATAGAAATATATATTATGCATGCAAGTGAGAAAAATAAAAATAAAAATAAAAACATGCATGCAAGTGTTCGATAATATTACTTGAAGTTGTGATTCAAGGTAAGCAAGGATGACTGCAGGGATGATTCCTCTAATTCCTCCTCCATCAATGCTAAGAATTGTAATAAGATTTCCATATGTGGGAGGTTGGATTTGAATGGTTGGCGTTCTTTTTTCCATTAGTACCGATATATTCAAAGGTAGACACAAATGTGATGAACAAGTAGGAGCAGATTCGAATTGAATGTGTGGAGTGATTTTTTCGATCTTAAGGGTTTTGAAGAAGAGTTGATTAAGGTTGATCAACCAAAAGTACTAATGTCATATATATATATATATATATATATATATATATATATATATATATATA
>JAESVK010001174.1:710410-731078 GCA_017140935.1 Hamamelis virginiana
GCCCTTTCTAGCAGTCTTTTACAGTTGTGATTGAGAGATCGCATGTTGAAAAGCTAGTTGATTAAATAGTTTTTTGACTCCCTGCAAGGAATCTTATGCTGCTAGAGTCCAATATAGTAAGACATAACTATATTACGGCCAAAGGAAGACCGTTCAGTTATAGTTATATATTTCTTCTCCATAGTGGGAAAGCAAGGCTAAAAGAATCCTCCCTTCCCCATCTTCTTGGGTTATGAATGGTACCTTTTAAATGATTTCACTTTGACACCCAATTCTTTAATTAAATTATATATATATATATATATATATATATATATATATATATATATAAAGGCATGTTTTTATAAAGTGCATTTTATGTAATTTTTTATAAGGTCATCTGAATGTTAAATAGGTATTTTAAGAAATCGATTGTTTAAATTTGATATTCTTCATATGCATGACATATCTATCAAAAATTACATTGACCAAACAATCATTTTCTTAAAATTTGGGACGTATGTGATAGTTTTTAAGGAACTAACCGATATTAATTGGATTAATGTGATTTTTGACATGCATAGCATGCAAAAGAAGAATATCTAATCCATTAGTCAATTTCTCAAAGGGATTTTTGGCCAAAAGTCCTATATTAGAGCCCTTTATTGCATAAAGTCCTCGATTTTTTATGTAAAAAGTACTATTTTGGCTTCTTTTTTTTAATGCATATATGCACTCCTATAAATTAAAACTAATTTTTTTTAAATATCATATTTACTCTTTTCACTACATTTTTGGCAAATTTCATTGCACTGGAACTAAATTTTACTATACTGAATTTGAATTTCACTACATTTTTTTTTTATGAATTTCACTATATTTGTTATTATTTTCACTGCATTTTTATGAATCAATTTCACTACATTTTTTTTAAAAAAATTACTCAAAAAAAAAAAAAAAGAAAGGAAGGAAGAAAAGCACACACCCTAGCTTGTACCTGATTTTCAAAATTAAACATAAAATTAATTAGGACCTTTAATCTAGTTGGAATCACATGATTCTCATTCTGACATGAAGCTAAGGACAGAAAACGGAGGAAAAAAAAATTGGAACAATAGTTGCTTGTAACATGCATGAATTTCTTGCTATTGCAAGCTAAGGTGTTTGCAGTTTTTGTCTGGGCAAAACTACTTGAAAAATGGCCACGAAGGGGATTTTGGACAGGTTGCCGTCCATCCCCACTTATGTATTTTTCATTGGGTGTGCTTGCAGCTCACTCGTATATGGAATCTTCCTTGATGTTTGGGACCTCACATGCTGCACCTTTTTAACTCCTTAAATACCAATGTAGGCAAAGGGTTGCAAGTATCTCTCTCTCTCTCTCTCTCTCTCTCTCTCTCTCGAGCTTGAGTTCATTTTGAGTCTTGTTCTTCAGAGTGAAACTAATTATTTCAATTCCAAATTAAGCTCTAACAATGGCCAAGTTGAGTTGCACTTGTTTGTACTTTCTACTAATGATTTTGTCTTATGAAGTTCTTTGTATTGAAGGAAGGAATTTGGACTTAGGAAAAACCTTAAAGTGTGTAGAATGCTTGAGTCCTGATGGGAAAAGCATTGCAAGAGAGAGAAGAATACATGTTGCAAGCCCTAATAACCACTTGCACCGTTTTATTAAAACTGCGGAAGGATACGTAGAAGCATTTCGACCCACGACGCCCAGTCATAGTCCTGGTGTCGGTCACTCTATTCATAACTAGGGTGTTGTTGAATTGGTTCCCATGAGATAGATGTTTGTATGTATTTCTACTTATCTGGAGAGCTTGTACTGTATTAATTTTCTTGTGTTAGGTGTGTAGTACCATATTTTGCCTCTTCTGATTGTATTTGTTACAATGTAATACGTCTTCTATTAGCGTGTTTCGATCTGTTATCATATTTCAGTATTTGTTACCATGTCCTCTCTCTCTCTCTCTCTCTTACTAAAACTGCTAGAATACCTTCCTTAAAATGGCTCTATTGCCAGCAAAATACATGTTACTAAACGGTATGCGCGCATGACCACTCATCAAGGTTTGGACAGGGCCAAGAACCATAGCCGCCTATTGACCTAGAGAGAGAGAGAGAGAGAGAGAGAGAGAGCGCTTTTTTCTTCTCATTTCGGTACACGACCAACTGCATTTCCAGACTAGGAATAAAGGGCTTTCTTGGTCAATGGGCACGCATGTACAAATTTCCAACACTTATAACTTTAAATTTTTCCTTTTTTCCAAGAAAAGTCTGTGCGACTTGAACACAAATCTCTAATACAACAACCAAGAGACTTCTTCAGGAGGCTGGCTGCACCTTCAACACCTATAACTTTAAATTACTTTCCTTGTAGCTAATTTAATTACCCTGAAGCTTCAAGTAGTTTTCTTCATGTGATAATATTCTTGCATGCAAGGAGGCAGCTATACAAACTGGCTGACTGGATTTTCACTATCAAACCCGGCCGATTAAATGGCTAAAATTATTATACTTCAATGTTCGAACCAAATTTCTCAGTAATCATGGATATACGTACAATTACCAGTAACAATTTATGTCTCGTTTGGTCATGAACTATGAAAATAGTTTTCTTTATAATTTCAGTTTCAAAACACCAAAAACAAAGTTATGTTCTTCAAATTCAGCCTCTTTTCAATCCTGTTCTTCTTATTTTTTGTTTTTTCTTTTCAAAGAATAAGCTAACAAATATGTTTTTTTAGGGTGTTTTTTGTTTTCTGTTTTTTTAAATTCTGAAAACAAAAAACCATTAGGCAAACATGTTTTTTATTCTACTTTTCTCAGAGTAGGGTAAATTAAACAGAGGAACGTCATTGTTACTTTCAGAAACCTAAGGTGAGCTCAGGTTCCTGTAATTTGGCTTCTTTTCCTTGGAAAATTTTGGATGGACCCTCTTCCATATATTGCATATGCATATCGATCAGTTGCTTCTTAGAAGCAGTTCACCACGAATAATTGACAACTATCAATCCTAATTAAAGGTCTAACCCCACTTGCATTTATTAGTACAGAATCAAACTTAGCTGGGTAAGTTTTTTTATCAAGTTGATTTTACACTGTACGTGATAATTAAGATTAACAAATCACTAATGCATTCAATAAAAACAAGACTTGCATTAGGGAGTAAGTCCTCATTTCAGTCAGAGCAATGCTATATATTCTAAAAAATTATTCCAAAAAAATATCACAAATGAATCCAAATCCTTCATTTATTATCAATAAATGAATTTGCTAAAAAGGATAATGATAGATTACGAGGCACATCATTTGGGATACGCTTCTCGGATATGCAGCATTTTCCTTTCAGAAATCACTCCAACAATAGAACTGTTTAGAATTCTTAAACTAAGAACACTGTCTTGATCGATAACAAATTAGGGTTTGAAAGTTTAACTCAAAATATTCATGGTTCTTCCACCATGAAGTTAATTCCAATTCAATACACAACTCCAACAACCACAAGAAAGCAGCTGAAGATCTAAAGAATTATTTCACCAACCCAATAAACTAAAAAATTGAATTAAGTTAAATTAAAACATATCACATGGGAATAAAAGATTAAGAGTAGGCCAAAGGGACTAATGAATTGAAACTGGGGACCACTTATTTTTTTTCTGGGATACTGATTTTAAATTGTATAGATCGAAATTAAATACCCAGTACTCTCCTCAAGCTGGGGAAACCACTTTTTGATTCTTTACTTCATTCCTGCCATTAACTGCAAATTAGCTAGAGGAATCTTGTACTTCTTTAGGGTTTTTTTGGTAATGATCTTGTACTTTTGATGGCTAATGATCATGTTAGGTCTCAAAACCTTTTAAAAGGTTTTAAGTACTGCAAGAGGTTATGTAGGCCTCTGGCTGTAAAGTTAGGTTTGTCTACCCCCAAAAAAGAATAAAGGCAGGCTATTAACCTCACAGGAACCGTCCAAATAAATAAACAGTACTATTGTTATGGACCTTTTGGGTTAGTGGGGTGGTCATGGAATAGTGGTAGTTCAATCTGTTTCATTTTTTAAAATTAAAACCCTAACGCAACCCTTGAGTTCTTTGAAAGATAAAAGGGACTGATCAACGACAAAGATCGCGAATCAATTTGATCAAAGATCCAATGGAATTGGAAAGATCTCATCTCATATGATTGTATAGGGAGTGGATTTTAGGTTGAGGATTTAAAAGTAATAAAATTGAAAGAAAGAAAAAATTGAAGCAATAGTTGCATGGGCCGTGGGCCGGGGGATCATGAAGAAAATGGACAGCTAGGATAGTGTAAAGCATTTTTAATTCTTTTGAGGTTGGGGCTTAAAACCTAAATACAAACCGCCCAATTTTTCTTTTTCTTTCTTTTGTATATCTCATCATATCCTAAATACAAACCGCCCAATTTTTCTTCTTTTTTTTCTTTTGTATATCTCATCATACTTTATGGAATCTTCCCACTGATGAGGACCCTCCCATGCCTCTAGACCAGTTCTCTAATACCTTAAATACTACAGTAGAAGAGAGAATTTTAGGTATCTAGCTAGCTACATTCTCTCTCTCTCTCTCTCATTTATTGATCAATTTGCAATATTCCCTATTCGTTATGGCAAAGACAGGGTTAATGGGTACTTGTATTTTTCTTGTTGTTTTGATTTTATGCCATGAAGTAGTTGTGGGTGTTGAGGGAAGAAGGCATTTGAAGTCTGCAGGGTTGTGCAAGAAATGCTGGAAGCATGGTCATAAGAACACTCTGAGGGCGACAAAGGGTGGTGAGGCCTCTAGTGGTTTGCCCCAAGAGCGTACAAGTAAGGCAGAAATTGATGACTTTCGACCCACAGTACCAGGCCACAGTCCAGGTGCTGGTCATTCCCTTAACAATTGAAGTTAATGTCCAAGTCACTCGTAATTAACTTAAATTTGTTGTAGACATGAATATGTCATATCTATTTTGCTCTTCATCAGCGTATATAAATCTTTCTCCTTCATTTCACATCTATTTTTCTCTTCAGTGTATATAAATCTTTGCCTTTGATTACTCTCTCTCTCTCTCTCTCTCTCTCTCTCTCTCCAGTGTATACTGCTAGTGGGTACGTGCACTTGGGTCACCAACAATAAGTTGCATGCTTTAAAAGTTGCACGTTCAGCTCATAATCCCGTCTCGAGTTTCCCAAAGACCTAAGTTAGCTTGACTTGGTAAATCCCATGACCACCAATTACTTGACGCCTTCTGCTAACTGCATCTCATAAGACATAATCAGTGAATGGAGCAAATAATCAGTGGAAATAGCAATTTCAACTGACTAATTTAATTTTCACTTGTTTTGTCCGTCCTTGCAAAATCTAATGACAAACTTTAAAGCTTTAATCACGTCCCAGATCGAGGATCAGGCCTGTTATTTCTTAAACGAATAATACGAGAAAATAAAATGCCTTCTTTTAAAATAAAAAAAAAAAAATTTCCTTTGGAGGTCTTTCACGTATATTTGTTGGGGAAGGGGGGTTGAGGGTGGTTAATGGTGGTGCATGTAACACCTTCACTTCACGATGTGGCACAATTTTATTGGTGATCAAATCACTATTAATCTCATTTTTAATACCCTTGAGAATGGAGAATTGCACATATATATATTTATGGGGGTTTCATATATATCCCACATCAGATAAGAATGAAGAGGTCTTGGGTTTATAAAGAGGGTATTGTGCCTCCACCTAATGGATTCGTCTTTTGAGTGTTGAAATCCGATCCTTACAATAAAAGGAATTTGGCTAAAGGTCCTCATTTAGAAGATTTTAATGCCAAAAGTCCTCTCAAAAGAATTTTCTTTCCAAAAGTCCTTTTGGTATGAATTGGACAAAAATACCCCTCCTTCCTAATTACCTTCAATGCCACCTACATCCCCAAACCCCGGTTCACTACGTCACACCCTGTAGTGACCAGCGTTAGTTTCATACGCCGGAAAGGCAGGTTCCTACGCCGGAAACGTAAGTCGCTATGCCGGAAAGGCAGGTTCCTACATCGGAAACGTAAGTCGCTGCGCCGGAAAGGCAGGTTCCTACGCCGGAACCCTGAGTTCCTATGCCGTAATCGCAGTTCACTACATCGAAAAAAAATTAAAAAAAAATACAAAAAAAAAAGCAATATTTTCCTTTTATTCCATTTTCCCACCAACCAAACAAAAAAATTAATTTTCCTATTTCTTTTTCCTTCCTTTTTTCTCATACACTTGAGCAATCTTTACGGAGAATAAACTTTTTTTTTTTCTTACAATCCAATTAATGGAGTTTTCCTACATTTTCCAATCAACCAAACAAAAGTTAATTAACAACATCTTTTTTTTCCTTACATTTTCCTAGAAAACAGAAACAAAAAAAAAAAAAAATCACAAGCCGAGAGCCAAAACCCCACGAATATGAGAACTGAAGCATCAGAAGAAAAGAAACTGTAGCAGCGAACATGGATGGGGCAAGCTATAGCTAAAGCACTAACAGTAGATCTGATAGGTATTCGTTTGGATCAACTGGAAGAAGTGGCTCAGAAGCTCATAAATGGCGATATGGAGACCAAGATACAAGCTGCAGGAGATATCACGAAGCTGGTCAGAAATTTCTCCATCAAGACCTATTCTAGGTTCGCTGCTGCTGGTGTTATCCAACCCAAAAAATCTGATTTCAATAGGAATCTCTGAAAATTTCAATTTATACCATCAAATAGCATTGAGAACGGCACATGAGATGCTTCTTCTTCTTCACTGCGTCAATAACTCGCCAGCAATCTGCAACTATTTCGCCAGCTGATCTGCAATTGGTTTGCTGACCGACCTAGAAGTGCTTCGTCGGCCCGATCTCTGCAATCCATGGTGGATCTCTGCATAGGAGATAAATAAAGATGGAGGCTGGCAAAAACTGCTTAGAGCTAGCAAAAACTGCATCATCAAGCAAGAAACCAGTAGATCGGAAGAAATCTCGCCGCCGATGAAGATCAATCTCGCCGTTGTTCTCCATCAAACGCCGGCCATCAGCGGGGTTCTCCTCTGTTCTCATATCAGAGGGGTGTGTGAGGGAAGGGGTAATAATGTCATAAAATAAATAAAATTTTAAAGATTAGGACCTTAGACAGTAAAATCTTTTAAATTGGGACTTTTCAAAGGAAAAAATGTTTAGGTGGACTTTAGCCAATAAATACTTTTAAAATAGGACTTTAGGCCAATTATCTCTTACAATAATAAATGGCTTTTGAAATAAGCCCTACTACAACGTACTACAAAGATTTCACTGCATTCTCCCACCTCAAACTACAAAAGAGCTCATTTTACTACCCAAGCGAAAAAGACAAATAAAAAGTCTAATGAATATTTGACATGAAAATCACTTTTATTTTGTTTCAAAGTAAAATAGTCATCACTATAATTATGGAATTAAAAAAAAAAAAAAACCTTATTATTTATTAGTATTAAAAATGTCTCCTTCACTCTGGTTTAATATTGATGCAACGAAATATTGAATACAAGCTCACCAACAACGAACAACCTTCCAAATTCTTGTTGACGTGTCTCAAAGACAGTACCAGCTAGGAAAATAGGCAATCGAGTACTCGATCTTCGCAAAGAGAGAAACTTAGGAAAAATAGTGAAAACTCTCAATTAAATTCTTATTAATTCATAAACTAATTTGCCAAGACGGCTACAAGCATATTTATACTAAAACAAAGCTTAGGAACCCTAATACTGCCGAAATAAGGAAAAACTGAAATAAAATGAAATTTGCCAAAAATGGAAATATGCGAAATAAAGATAAAATCTGTAAATATATTCCCTAAGGATCGCTACGGAATCAACGGTTCGCCAAACGGACTTCTGTAGGGAAAGTAATTGGCATGCGAAATCTTTCCATAAATAGCAAAATCATCAAATCTTTCGTGCAATTCAGTCACCGACGACTTTCGATACTACTAGTCCATTTTTTGATTTTATTCCAAAATCGCCCCCGAGCCCCAACTCTGCTTGGGCTCCTTTACCTGTCTAGCTGATCCATAAAGTCTTGGGCCAGAAGCCCAACCCAGTCTGCATCAAATATTCAGCAATATTCGTCAATCGAACCGAATCATTAAAAATTATATGAAATACACTGTTAAGTTTCCATTCCCACCTAAAAGCCTAAGCTTGTAGATGGAGGGCCCAATATAGGTATATGAAGTTATAGCAAGCCTTTCATTTAGGCGATGTGGGACAGAGTGGATTTCATTCTTCTACGTACACTCATCCCAACTCACGAAACCACTCTAACCATGGGTAGCGAGTTCGATCGGTGCAGGTGCAGGTTGGACGGATTTTTTAACAACCCCGCCCAGATCCATGCATAAGGACTTCTAGTTCAAATAAGTCTGAAACAATAAGCATCTTCCTTTTGAACCTTCCCTAATTCCTCAGGATTCATGAATGCATCTAGACAGATAGACTAAAATGTATCCTCCCTCTCGGAGGCAGTGAGGCGAGAGCTCATGAGAGGTTCCCGTTCTCTGCTTGTCATTCAAAATTGCCAGCAATGAATTATTTTTCTATATTTTTTTTACAAAAATTAAATTCGATCATTTCAAATGATACTTGTTCGTACAATCCAATATAGCAGAATATTAAAGGACTGTATGGAGAATGTGTGTTCTTCTCATTTATCCAAGAGAATACTAAGATGGAACATAAATCACAAATTCCCATTCTTGGAAAAGAAATTTAGAAGGGAAAAAAAAAAAAAAATTGCCCGTACAAAATATAAAATAGTACTATTTTTTTCGAGTACATACAAATAAGCACATTTCCATGTGTTTAAAGATGTAATCTTAATCCAAGAGTGGGTAGCTTAATGGTTGAGCAAGCAGTGCTAAGGGCGTATCAAATCCCTTGGTCCTGGGTTCAATTCCCACTAACTACTAATATCCGGGACCACGGACCGCAAGGCGCAAGCCTTATTTCGAAAGCCTTGTTCGGGTTGCAGGATTCAGTCTCGTGCGCGCAAACTGGCCCAGGATACCTGTATAGCAAAAAATAAAAAAGATGGAATCTTAAAGCTGTAATGAATCGACAAAACTAGGAATGCTTTGTGAGAGTTTTGGCCCCACGTGCACTAGACATTAGTGGCCGTTAAGTTAGTTTAAGCAAAAGGCAAAAATCAGTAAAATCCAAACCCCACTTTGATAGATCGTTGCTTCTCTTGATTATTATTTTTTTAAAATTAATTAACGACAAAGATACGTTTTTTAAAGTTAATCTCCATATGCTACTGAAAGTGGTTTTGTAGTTTTCTCAAAATGCTTTACTTTTCTATTTTGGGGTTTTGGTCGCATGTTGAGACAAACCCTCGTGGGCTCCCATACAAAATTTGCAAGTTGAAGCATGCGCTGTTTAATCCATCTTTTTTAATCTTAAAATATTCATTTAATTTATTGTCAATATTGTAATTAATTAGTACCTCCACTTTGAAATTGACTGACCACTTTTTAAGATTCTTGCTTAGGGAAGTTTGGAACTATAATAATTAAACTAACCTAAGTCTCCTTTTGCCTTTTTATACTGCTTTAGTTAATAATAATTAAAAATTAATCTATAATTAAAATATATATATATATATTGATATTTTTAATAATAATTAAAAATTAATTAGTACCTCCACTTTTTTGCTTTTTCTTTTTTTTTTTTTTGAATTTTAGATGTACTTGATGGTAAATTTATTTATTGATATTTTTGAAATAGGAAATTATGGAATGTAGAAACCAAGTTGTAGAATCCATACTCTTCTAAAATTTGGTTAAATTTTGGATGGGCCAAGGCCCATGTTCCGGCTCATACCTCCCATGCATAAAAAGAAAAGAAACAACTCAAACAAGAGGCAATTGGTAACAATCATGCTACCCACAATATCCAAGGAAAAAGCCAAGTCAGAGACAAATATCTGCCAGAGAATTGACCTTCTGGCTTTTTCATGCTTATCAGCCTTCCATTTCAGATAAAAAGAAGGCTATCTCATTCGTCCCCACAAAAAGACCCTGCCAAAATCAGTGTTACATCATGAACTAAGTAACAAGGCCCATGGACTTTGTGGGCCTCTTAGGAGCCAAATATTAAGTTAGAACTGTAGAAAGTTGGATAGGAGTCACGCTCATAATAAAGTTGGTAGGAGTCACCCTCATGGCCTCATGTTTGTTAACAAAACTCTATTTCCCACTGGTCCCCCAAGGTGTGTTAGTTGTTACTTCAAATTGAGTTCAAGCTATATGCTATTTTCATCAAAATTGCAATACATAATTTACACTTGCCATATCATAATTGATAAGCTATGCTAGGGTCTTGGTCATTATACTTATATTTTGGTACCACCACATGATGTGCTAGAGTACAGGGAACAGGGCGGCTCAATCCTTAGGGAACTTAAGCGGTCGCCCAAGGCCCCTAAGGATAAAGCCTCATACGTGACTTTATTTTCTTTAAAATTAAATTCTATTTCTTAATTATATACGCTCCTTCTCGGTAAAATAAATTAAATTTTTTAATAATATTATAAATTGTAGCATAAGTTGGAGGGCAAAACAACTTTCTCGATTAAAATTAGGCCCAGGACTTTGTAAAATAAATTGTGGGGAAAAATAAAATTTTCCATTGAAGTTAGACTCGTTTGGAATAGTCTTATCTAAAATCACATTCGGAGATCAAAATTTTTTGCGGTCTAAAAAAATTGGTGATAATCACTTTTAGATTATTTGAGGGGTATAGGATGATTGGACGAGTCTAGACCCTCTATTTTTTGCCAAATCTAGCCACAATCAATTGGGAAGATAGAAAACAAAAGAAATTTTTGTTACTTTTCCTCATTTTCTAGGCAACCAAACACAGTGTCAAGTGTAGTGTTCCCTGTGGGAGTGGTGGCATTCCTTTGTATAGAATGGAGCTGCTTGGGATGGAGAGGCCATGAACGGTAAGAAACTTGTGTCTCTCTTACTGTTTAGTTTCGTACTCTAATCTTTAGGCAGCTGCCAACCGTGGGCTATAAACCGATAACAGAAGGCCCACGTCCACAAAATCAACCCATGTGCTTCACCAGAATCTTGTTCCGGACAAACTCACAATTTTCACCTGTGAATCCTGAAAGGAGGGATTAATCAAACATTACTCCTTTAATTTTCACTAATTACCGTTCGTACCTACTCGAGTCTCCAGGTTGTCAATTCCTCATTTGCTGTTGTCCCGATTTCTTTCTTATACAGTAGACAGATAGATGGCTCTCGTCAAACACAAAAATTATATACAATTGCCCTCTTAAACACAGAATATATATATATATATATATATATATATCACACTTGTAGAATAATTTCTCAATTGGACAACTTAACCCAAACCGTTTGACTATAAGATGAGTTCTACCTAATCAATCTTGAATTAAGAATTGAAACTCATATCTTACGCCAATTTGACATAAGATACCAAGATTTTCTATGCAAAGCTCATATTTAATTATAATATTTTTTTTATTAAAATTATTGGAGAGAATCTTTTTTTTTTTTTGGGGTGTACTGTGGGAATCTTAATAAATTTATGCAAATTAAGAATTATGAAAATTACTATAATGCCAAAAGATTATTAATTCAAAATTAAAGAATAATTTTTACTTTTTAAAAGAGTAGCATCATTAAGAAAAATATAAGAAATCTAAATATCAAAATGCAAGAAAGTGCATAATATAAAGTTAGAGCTCAAACGATTCCAAGAGATAGCCCAAGTGGTCTTTAGTAATTTTTAGGACAAGCCGTCAATCCGAACGCACTGGATTTGAAATTTGGTTGTCTCTTGGATCACACCTCGAGAAAGTTATTTTTCGGGCCTTTTGTCCCTAGTATGGAATGAGATATATCAGAAATGATCACATCAGCATACGCTTAGCTTACATAAAATTATGTAAGCATAAAATTCATAAATAATTGTCGTATTAATATTTTGAAAAACTAACCGTTAGATTAGCTACTATACTAATGCATATCATGTATGCCAAAACTTATAGTGATCCAACGGTCGTGATCACAATTTTTTATGGTCTAACTTTGAGATTCTGATATTGGATTGTCATAATTTTTGGCATGTATGGCATCCATAAGTAGAATATTTAATTTAACGGAAAAAATTTTCAAATATATATCAAACATAAACAGAATATTTAGATTAACTTCATGCTTACATAAGTCATAACTGACTTATATAAACATATGCTGACTAAGTCGGGCCTGAGATATATGCTAAAGAAAATTTTGTTTAATTTTCAGTCCATGCGGCTGACATGGTAAGAGAGACGAAACAATTAAACAATCATTTCATTTTCTAATAAGTTATGCGGAGCCTAAATTGTACTCTGACCATTGAAATCCAAACTATACATTTCAAGGTTTCATGATATGTTGTGGGGACTGAGAAGATGCCACAAGCCTTTCATGGGTCCACGTACATCAGAGAACCAGTCCTTGTGACTTAATGGCGGGAGATACTTAGTTGGACCAATCGGCATATTGGGACATGCATCTAAATGCAAGTTTAGTTAAGAATTAAAGAATAATTTTTAGAAAAGTGGCATCACTATTGAAACGAAAAGAAATATAAATATATATATATATGCTTCATGACACACGCTGTTTATCTATCACTTTTCCTTTTTTTTTTTGATAATTATCTATTACTTTTCCATCTAATAATTACATCTTTTTAATGGCATAATGGTATATAACTATATATCTCCATCTTTTGAGAAAAAAATTTGAATTTAATTGAATAAATAAAATGTATCGATATCCATTTGTTAATATTAGAAACCGGGATAAGAAAAGGTTTTTATTCTTAAGAGGGAAAAAAAAATCTAATTAAATTGTTGATGGTCTAATGGCCTAGTGTTGTGTATAAATCCTAGAAAATCCAATCAACATGACTATCATTGTTTTATTAATATAAATAAATTACGTGCCTAATGTCACAGCCTTATTTATTTTACCATTGACAGTGCGGTCTTAGACACTTTGCCTTTAAATAGCCAGTATGTCATGTCAATTGCTGCGCAGGTTGTTACGCAAAACTCTTGTGAATTATAAGTCAACTTAAAAATATATATATATACAACTGAAATTCAAACAAGCAAATAACCCCTAAAACAATATGTCAAGTTCACAAAACCCCCAATAATTTTTAAAATTGAATAAATAACTCCACTAAATAAAATCCGAACAAGTAATCCACTTATAATATAAACATATATGCAATACTCTACTCCTCTCTTGTTGTCCAATCATGAAAGATTGCTTATAATTTATTCTATTAATATTAATATATATAGTGTCTAATGACCAATCATGAAAGATGTTATTTTCTTGGAGAATTTAATCGGAAGTTAGTTAACTTTTAAAAAATATCTTCTCAATGTACGGTTAGAAGTTCAGAGCACTATTTTTGCTTTTGATAGCCAACCATGTTCATAAGTGCCAACTTGAATAAGATACTGGCCAATCTACTTGTTTGATATGTAGATTCCACCATTGCAGAATTGGCAAGATTATTTGGTTGGCCTACTACTTGAGAACCAACACCATTGGTATGATTGATATTCTTGTTTATCCTAATTGGCTGAGTTGTTGTGATATGAAGGGAAGCTCTATATATATTGTGAGAAAAGTCTTCAACAGTTGATCAATTAGTGCATTGTAAGAGTCTTAATGCATCATCAATATGAGATTCTGCGTGATTAGTCATTCTAATGGTCTAAAAAAAAAAAATTATCCAAAAGTCCTATCATCTTTTCATTTTACCCAAAAGTTCAAATTTAAATTTTATTTTATCCCAAAGTCCAAAAAACTGACATATGCATGTTTTCTAAGCACTTCTGAAAAATTGATCTATGCATCAGTTTTCTGCAAAATTATTAGTTTCTGCAAAATTGAAGAATGAACTGATGTGTTTCTTATTAAAATAGATTTTTGGGTAAAATGAAAAGTGACAAATTTTTGATAAACAAAACTTATAAATAGGACCTATGGATAAACACCCCAATAAAGAAAGATATAAAAATAGGATGGTTTAAAAAAAAACAAAAAAAAAAACAAAAAAACAGAGAGTGGTGTGTAGTAGCAGATGTGGTAGCAATAGTAGCAACAATAATAGGCGTGGTGGTTGTCGCGGTGGAATAATCATGGTGGCTAGTAATAGTAATTGAAAATAATGGCAACAATGGTACTAAAAAAAAAAAAAGTCTTTTTATTTTTCGTTCTCGATCTTTTTTGGCATTCTTGTTTAAATAGAAATTTATAAATAACAACACTCTCTTTAAAATCCATATAAAAATAACCAAGATGTTGTCTTAATAACCTTATTTCCTTATATAATATGTTCAAGAATTTTGGCACCAAACTAAAGAATATGATCGAAAATTAGCAAGTAAAATAACGACACTTGCTACTTGGAGAAATCTTTATGCCTCAACATTCCTCTCGTCAGTAGAGTTGGCAGACCAAAACAAAACCCAGATGGGTTACATCAATGGAAAGGCCATGTGTCCCCCCACACTATTAGTCCCATTCCACACGGCGAACGCAAATCACACGGTCACAGTCCACGCCCACCTCGGGCACCAACGGTCGCTGATAGCTATAGTCTATACGGGAAGGAAAAAAAAAAAAACGGACGGCCCAGATTCAAACAAGAAGCCGTCTAGCTGAGGGTTTGTGGGGATTGTGACAGCGCCGCCTTGACGTTTTCTGTTGAAACGCCGCCACACATTGTAGATTGGCAGTTGGGAGTAGCTTTGGCTCCGTCTTTCATAGAATTATGATCATACAAGACATTCAAACTATAATATTTTTTTTTAGCAGATAGTTTGAAAAATCAGCTGTTGAATTGGACCGTATTCTCATACATGACACGTCTGCTATAAATAACAGTGGTCTAAAATCAGTAAAAGATTAATAATATTTATTGTTAGATGTTAAATATTGTAATAATTATTTAATAACATGTATTTTAAAAATTAACAATTAAATTACTATAATTTTTAATAGTCATGACATACATAAAAAAAAAAATTATTTAATTCAACAGTCAAATTTTAAAAATATACCTCTAGATAAAAAATGGACGGACGCTAGAATAAAGTAGAGCTTCTTTATAGGACCGAAAGTGTTCTTTCATATAAATAAAATTTAAAAAATTGTGTTCTTTCATAAGGAACGGCCGTACGAGATTCTAGGAATTCTGTATCAATGTATGCGCGCACCGATCAAACGACAAGTGGATGCATGAATGTGGGGTATGTTTTATTGGAGAATTTAGACGTGACAGGAGTGCGTTTTACACGAGCCTTCGGAATCGCGTGCCATGAGCCCCACTTTGAACAAAAGAATGTCCATCCGTGGGCCATAACACAACTATCATATTATATTGGGTGTTTTGTCTAAGATATTTTCAGCTATTGTACTTATATTATATGCCAAATTTGGTCATAACACAACCCAATATTTAATTTTTTGGCTCGGTGCTTGGATTTTTTTGCTTTTTTATTTATACTTCCTAGCGTCTATTACAAGTAAGATGATAAAATAAAATTTGAATCCCCTGTTTGATTTTCTTTTCAATGATTCAAATTCTGTAAAATAGGTTTAAAAAATTAGAGTTCAAAATTTCAATTAGATAAATACAAGAGGGTTCACCAGTCATGACGTGCTCGTTAAGCTCAAGGTTTCATTATATATATATATATATATATATATATATATATATATATATTGATTTATTGTTGAAATACTCTGAAATATCCAAAATAAAACTAAAGAGTCAATATTAAAAAACGTAGATGAAGATGGAGAAAGAGAGAGAGAGGGGGAGAAAAGAAGGTATTATTGTAATAAGACTTGAATGAAGCTTGAATTTGGTTCAAATTCTTAACAAGTCAAGCTTGATCATGACTAGTGAGGCTTGAAAAGCTCAACTCATTTATACCCATAGTTCTAAGATTTTGAAATTCAAATATATAAAAATAGTATCGATACTCATTTATTGATATTAGAGATTAAGAATAAGGTAAATTTTTATCATTAGACAGAAATAAAGGCAGTTTATATAAAATTTTCCTAAATTATAGGCTAATTTCATAACAATTATTTGAATCCCTCGAAGGCTTCAAATTAAGCTAAACAAATAACTCCCCTCAACTATCAAATGTAATACCTTGTCCCATAATTTTGAAAAAAAACATGGATCATAATAACATCATGCAATGCCACTAAACTAATTATCCAATGCATAAATTATCCATTCATTATTGATTTAAGTATTAAATTTCTCAAAATAGAATACAAAAAAGAATTATAAATGATATACATTTGTTAAATGTAATGTATAAATTAATTATTAAAGGATAGTTAAGTCATTAAATTAGTTTACTAACATCACATGACACACCTACTTAAAATTTTCTTCAAATTTCTTAACGACAAAATGATAAAGTGTCATAATTTTATAATTTAGAATAGTTATTTCTTTAATTATAAAGTTTAATGAAATTTGAAAAAACTAACTAATAGTTTATGGGAGTTGCATATAATTTATCCCCCAAAAATGGAAATTGTTTTGACCTCACTAGATTTAGTGTTTATATTTTTGTTCCGAATCTACCCTTGTTAGTTGCAGACAAGGACAAGATTGATGCGTCCAATATAGCTCCAGGACGAAGGCGTACGGTGTAATTGCTCGGACCACAACGCGCCAAGGTGGGTTTTGTTTTTCACCCTCCGTTAATGGCAAGTCAAAAAAAAAAAAAAAAAGAAAAAGTCCCCGGCGATGGAAACAATTTGAAGGGTAAAATGGACTTTTCAACTCGAAATTGATACTGTGTATCATGCATGCTTTCCAATGCAGAAGATTATATAATACACACGAGAGCACAGGGACTGTCCCCGTCAAAAACACCCACTTAATTTTTAAAATTACTTTATAAAAAGTCTTCGAACTTCCTTTCGAGGGCTTTCAACGCAGAGTGGCTTCCCCGTCAAATTACCATTTACTCCCTATAATACGTCCCCATTGGACTGCGACGGAGAAAACAACGTCGTTTTAACGGACGGATGGGTAATTCAGTAATTTCAATCTCTCTCTCTCTCTCTTTCTCTCTCTCTCTTATTCGTCTTGTTCGTTCTCCGAGGCCATTCATTCGGGATTATCAGGTGCTTTGTGTTCTAAGCGTTTGGGCCTGGAAGAAAACCCTAACCCCCTTATCATTCCTCAGATGCTTTCTTTTCATTCTCAGAGATGGAGTTCGAAACCCTAACGATCACAGCTCTACATCACCTTTCCGTACTCCATCGGTAACTCTATAAACTCTCCCCTATTTTTCTTACGTCTTCTATCCGTTTTCGATGCTTTCAAAAACTGTTTTCCAAAATCAGATTGTTTGCTTCGTTTTACTTTCCGATCATCGGTTCCTTCTCTTTTTTCTGGTTTTGATTCTCAAACTATACTTTCTGCTACTTCTAGGAATGTTTTCTCTTTTCTTCGTTTCCATTTTTGAGTACGATTGCTTATCCTTCACCTTCGATTCGTAAATAGCTTTCTTTTGGCGTTAACAGAGATTGTCTGATTGGTTTTAGATAGTGAAGTGTGTGGTTCTGGGGATTTCGCCATGGTCGGATGATTTCTTAGCAGCGTAAACCGTATTTGTTAGAAAAACGTATTTTTGTGGTAATTATTTGTATAAGTAATTATTATTTTTCGGTGCTTTATAGTTTACTAATAGCGTTGTCAGTTAAATTTTAGTTTTAGGTATTAATGATGGGGATAGAAATCATTTCCACGTTTTTCGGAAATAAAAGGGTCTGTACTGTTTTACTACTTCCTGTGATTTTCATTACGTTTTGGAGATCTATTTAATATAAAACGCCGAGTTAAGTAGGAGTAATAAATAAGACTAATTTTAGAACTGTAAAAACTTCTAAATTTTAGAAGCTATGAAAGCTGGATTTTTTATTTGTTAACTATCATTTACCAATACAACATAGTTGAACTTGTTCTTTGTTTCTTATGACTTGACATTGTTTTTATTCAGTAGTTTATAGGAGTCCATTTTAGTCTCTCTCTCTCTATATATATATATATATTTTCATGCTTCCATCATTTTAGTCTCTGTTTGGATGCTGTGAAACCAGAGGAAAAGAAAGGAAAGCAAATATCGGTGCCTTATTTTTCAGTTATGTTGGTACCTAAAATTATCAAATTTTATTAGTTGTTGTATGCTTACTTCAACTAAGTTGACCTTTTGTTTTCCTTTGGATCTAAATGGCAGAGCATGTAAAATTTCAAATTTCAAATTTCTTTCTCCTTATCTTTTTCCCTGTTCTTGAAGCGACCAAACAAAGGGTAGTGTTCTCTTTGTTATTTATGCACTGATGTTTTGTGCTGCTTTTAGGTGCCCAATATCCCATCTCTTTTTTAGTTCCTCATAACAATGAGGTCTAATGCTGCAAGTGGTACTTTTTTCATACCAACTTATCTGCTTAATAGCAGCTGATTATCGTATTTAATTTAATTTGCATGGGTAGTTTATGCAGGGGATTGTCACACCCAGCTAAAGCATTCCATCTTATTGTGCTTCTGTCATGTACCCTTTTTTGTGCTGCTACATGTGCATCATGTCCCATGAAGGGGACGTGGAAACCTGTGGATTATGATGCTTGCGGGTCCTACAGAGATAATTATGATGGGGGTTTTCAAAGTAATTTTATTGGTGATATTAGTTCAGGCTATGTTCTGGGCAATCCTCTAACCCACCAAAGTCTCGAGAATGTCTGTACCAATTCTAATTTGTTCTGTTTTCCTTCAACGTTACCTGGGTTTTTGTCCGAAGAGCATAAACTTAAAGCAGCTGTTTTGGAAGTTTCGGGGAGTCAGCCTGATGCTCCATTACCTGTAGGAACAGGTCAAGCTAGCGGGTGGGCAATTAACTCAAGCTGGTCATCAGATTATGGTATATTTAAGTTATTAAATGGTGGGACTGTTTCTTGTACTTTGAGTTCCAGAGAGGGTTTCACTTACAGGTCATCCATTCAAATCGATGGTGCTAATCAAAATGATCTTTCTTCCTGTAAAGGACCATTACATAATCAGAAGGGCACAAGTTTTAGGCCTAACAAGAACTCTGAGATTATCAAATCAGCTTCTTTGGATAGTTCTTCATCACCCCATGTAAAAATAAGCCCTCCTCTGCTGGATTGGGGACAAAAATATTTATATTTTCCTTCATTAGCTTTCTTAACAGTCGCAAACACCTGCAATGACAGCATTTTACATGTCTACGAACCATTCAGTACGGACATACAATTCTATCCTTGCAATTATAGTGAGACATTGCTAGGACCTGGTGAAGTTGCTTCAATTTGTTTTGTTTTCTTACCTAGATGGTTGGGATTGTCCTCAGCTCACCTGATCTTGCAGACAAGCTCCGGTGGTTTTTTGGTCCAGGCCAAAGGCTTTGCTATTGACTCCCCATATGGGATACAGCCCTTGATAGGTCTGGATGTTTCTTCCAGTGGACGGTGGAGTAAGAATTTGTCTTTATTCAATCCTTTCGATGAAACCCTCTACGTGGAGGAAGTAACTGCATGGATATCGATTTCATTTGGAAATATTTCTCATACTACAGAAACACTGTGTACTATGGAAGATTTTCTGGGTTCTGATGAGCTTGGTTTGCTGAGTATCAAGGATTGGTTGGATGTGAGGAGTGGTCAAGTTGGTTTTCCATTGATGGCAATGAGGCCCCATAAAAATTGGGAGATTGGTCCTCGCAGCACTGAAACCCTCATAGAAATAGACTTCTCATTTGATTCTGAAGGCAAACTTTTTGGTGCTTTTTGCATGCAGTTGCTAAGGTCGTCGCAGGATAAAAGTGATATGGTTATGGTTCCTCTTGAAGCTGAATTGGAGGGGAAAGCAGCCTATGATGATCTCACCAGTTCAGTTTCAGTATCTTTTGAGGCTCTCGAGCTATGTGATGCTAGTGAAACTGTTGCTGCTGCTATCTCTCTGAAAAATAATGCTCCTTATCTGTTACGTGTTATTAAGATTAATGAAGTTGCTCAAACAAAGCTTTTCCAAATAAAATATATGGAAGGCTTATTACTTTTCCCAGGCACTGCCACACAGGTTGCTGTTGTTACTTACCCTCACCTGCCAGAACCCTATATAAACATGAACTGTAAATTACTCATACTGACAAATGACTCGAGTTATCCTCCGATTGAAATCCCTTGCCAGGATATAATCCATATTTGTTCAAGACAACAGCTGGACTCATCTGTTGGATATGAACATCAGCCTGAAAATGAATCTGGCAATACAAGGAAAGGGTTGTCACCTTCACAGATCAAGGTATGCTGATTCTAGTCTCTGTTTTTCCAATTAATACAAATAGTAATGGTGCATCATGATTGGAAAAGGTTTGCTTTCTTGTAGTCTAACCAGTTTTTTTCTGTTCCTTTTATATTTCTTTTTCCACGGTTCAAATGCTATGTTCTTTTATACTTTTTTTCAATTTATATTTCACTTTTAGTGTAACAGAGAATGACTGCACTTTGGGCTCTTAGATTCATAAGTATGGAG
>JAESVK010001174.1:731088-752680 GCA_017140935.1 Hamamelis virginiana
ATTTGTTTCAACGTGGAAAATTTTGACATGTAAAAGCCTTTCGAGTTTCGATGCAACAACTTCTACTCATAAAATCAGAAAATTTAACTTGTTTCTTAGTGCTTGACCAAACTATGAAAATTTTGTAGGATTTTTTTTTTTTTTTTTGGGTGTGTGGGTTGTTGGTTGCTCTTATTATTAGCTTATTTTTTTCTTTTCTTTTACTTGTTGCTCTACTTTTTTTTCACAAATTCATCTTTTGTATGAATATAATATTGATACACTACTTTTATCTTTCAGAAGAAAAAAGAAAAAAAGGGTTTTCAAATTAAAATTAGAGCATAAAGCAACTTAAAATTTCGATTTATACTTTTTATGTGTTTCGTTGGGTTAAATGACAGATGCTCCCTAATTATTTGGGGCATGGAAAATTGTAGCACTGTGTGCGGTGTGCCTGTGCGGTTGGTACTTGTTATAGTCCATATCTGTTGGTATGGGCCAAAATGATTAATAATGTCACTTTTTATAGTACCAGACTCTTGAACAGTCACAATTCAAAATCTTAATGTCTAGATTCCCTCTTTTTTGCTTTTTAACTATTTCTTTGCTTGGAATTGCAATATCCTATTTTTCCATGGCGTAATCACTATGGAAAAGACGTGATTCTATGCTAGGAGGTTGCTTGGTCTCTCAATGCATAGTTCATAAACTTTTGGCAAACTTTTTAAAGCTGGCTGTCTACATAAAACTCTCTAGACAGCACATGCAGAATTGGTTTTTCATTTTTTTAATCGCATACTATATTTCTTTCCACTGGATAGTATTACTCACTCTGTTTTGTTCTATGAATTTCTGACTGGATTTAATCTAACTTCCTGTTTTCTTGTTGTTTATTTTCCTTCCTCTTATATACTTCCATAATTATTTTATTTAGTGAAGGCGTGAAGCATATAAGAGTTATATGATAAAATAATGGCATTGTATAAGATGTCTTGGGGACTACCCAATCTAACGGTTAGAGACTTTCTTGCCAGGCCTTACCATAACCAACCTCACGAATTCGACTCAATCTTTTTCACCAATAGACCTTATTCTCTTGACCAGGTCATCATTAGAGGTTGTGGGGTCTTCTCTCACATATAATTTTAGAAAATAATTAGCTGTATCAATGATTCCTGTACTTGTGGTTCCCCAATTTTGTGGTGCTAGGGTCCACTGAACTTCATCATTAATGAGGCTGTTCAAATTATGAGCTCTGTGTATGCGTTTGTATATAAATATTTATTAATTTATTTATAATGAGTTCACTGCCTTTTAGTGGCAAAGGGCAATTCCCCATCGACTACAACTGAGTCATTACAGTCTCAGCAAAATTGTTTAACTTCAGTTATGATGTTTTCTTATGCTCATATGTGCAATCTGTGTTCTCATTAACCAATATGCTTCTTTGGATTTCTGTTTGTAGGCATTGGTGATGGCAGAAGCTGACGAATTGGTACTGGCTAACTGGAAATCTCTAGGTATTACAAGTGGCATGTCTGTGCTCGATGATCATGAGGTACTGTTCCCAATGGTACAGGTCGGAACTCATCTCTCTAAGTGGATCACCGTACGAAATCCAAGCAATAAACCAGTCGTCATGCAGCTCATTCTGAACTCAGGAGAAATTATTGACGAATGCAGGGCCCCAGATGGGTTTTTGCAGCCCCCTTCATCCAGTAGTTTGGTTCGTAATGAATCTACTACACCACCAAGGTATGGTTTCTCAATAGTGGAGAGTGCATTGACAGAAGCCTTTGTCCATCCTTATGGTATAGCATCTTTTGGGCCAATATTCTTTCACCCTTCAAATCGATGTGAGTGGAGAAGTTCAGCTCTAATAAGAAACAATCTTTCTGGTGTGGAGTGGCTATCTTTGCGTGGATTTGGAGGGTCACTCTCCCTAGTCCTGCTTGAGGGTTCTAAGCCTGTTCAGAGCTTAGAATTCAAACTCAACTTGCCAATTCATCTCAATATCTCTCCTTCAGACACGTTAAGTCACAGGGAAGATACTACTTATGCCTGTTCTCAGCCACTGTTGAAAGAACTGTACGCAGAAAACACAGGAGACTTGCCACTGGTGGTGAGAAAGATTGAAGTTTCTGGGACGGAGTGTGGATTGGATGGGTTTATGGTACATTCTTGTAGAAGTTTTGCTCTTCAACCTGGGGAGTCAACAAAGCTTATGATATCATACCAGACAGATTTTTCTGCGGCTATTGTACACAGAGATCTTGAACTGGCCTTGGCTACTGGTATTATTGTGATACCCATGAAAGCAAGTCTCCCTATGTACATGTTCAATTTTTGTAAGACATCAATGTTTTGGATGAGAGTGAAGAAATCCTTTGTAGCTGTTCTTGCTGCTTTCTTAATGTTTCTGGTATTTTGTTTCATTCTTTCCCAAGTGATGGCCCTGGGCTCCCAGGATTACTTGTTCAAGGGTGATAAAAGCTCCATTACCACCTCAAGGACTGCTGGAAAATCTTCTCATGTGCATTGTAGCCAGAGAAACAGTAAGTTTCCTGCATGTAGTAAAATGAATGGTCTGTCAAGGTCAGTTGGGAAAGACAAATGTTCGACACTGGGCTCTGTTGGTAGATATGCTGATGGTTATGGTGGGACCCCAGAACAGGGAATACCTTCTCAACACACAAAACCTTCTCTGGTAAATCAAGAACAAAATAATAGTTTGTCAGATACTCAAAGGGAAAGAGGATTGCCATCCTCTTTGCTGTCCAAGTCTGCACCTGTTGAGAATTCTGATTTACTGGAAGAATCACAATCGAGTAAACTGACTGTTAGGATTGAAAAAGAGAAGGGTAGAAGGCGAAGGAAGAGAAAGGGTGCTGGTGCAGGAATAACCGGGCTTTTTGAAGTTTCAAGTAGTCAAAGTGGAAATTCCACACCTTCATCACCCTTGTCCCCTGTCACATCTATCACACCTAAAAGAACATGGCTGTTGTCTCCTGATGTGGGCCAATCTACTGAGGCTAGCAATCCTTTTACCCAAGTGGCTGATCGACATTGTCAGAAGGTTCAAGTATTTGGAGCTGCTTCTAAGGCAAACATATTGGAGCGAGAGATTTCTAACTGCAGCAACAATTGGTTATTTTCTAACCAAGTGCAATCTACTGCAGCAGGAAAAACAGCTAGCAAACCTGTTTTATTGCCTTCTGCTACTTTTCCTTGCGCTGGTAGGCCTGCCCCTAGTGTACTGTGCCCATCTCATTTTTTGGCTTCATCATCTCCTATTGCTCCACATGCTCGGGCTCCTGGATCTAACCTCTACAACCAGAAAACGGTTAAAGCAAAGGAAGAGATGGGTCTTGAGGACGAATTCGTATATAATATCTGGGATGACCATCTTTCTGGACTTCATTTAATGGATAGGTCGACACAGGTCCCTGCCATGATGTCCACTACAACAGAAAGTGATTCTGATAGCTTCTTTTTAAGGGGTCCACAAGCCCTCATAGCAAAGTCTCAACCAAGATCTGTAAGTTGCTTTCATCAAGAGGGTAAATGATAAATTACCAAATTGTTATTACATTTCTCAAGCTGCTCCAAATCTTTCTTTAATCCATCATAAAATCTGAATAACTAGAGTAACATCAGTGGTACACACCAGAATGAAAATATCAACTGGAGGAGACCTATAACGTCTGTTTCAGATTTCTACCCCTATTATGCCTATTATGGAATCCTAAAATATTGAAACCTGTTTAAATAGTTAAAATTAAACTTCCTAACCTGTAACATTTTACTAAAATTTATATTCTTTCATGAGTCTAATTAAAATTAAACTTCCTAACCTGTTTAATTTTACTAAAATTAAACTTCCTAACCTGTAACCTGTTTAAAGAGCTTAATGAGATAGACAGTGAGGGGATGCAAGTTGGAGTATCAAAAAGTGCATATAAAAGAATATATAGTGGATATCAGGAAAAAAAAAAAAAAGTGCAAAGCTTTCAAAATACACATGCCAGTCAACTAAATAGTCTCTCCCCCCACCCCTCAACCCAAAAACAACATGATCGCTTTATATATTTAGGCTTCTTTGGATTAACTTTTCCTAGAATCACTTTTAGAGCTCAAAATTCCACTTGATGTAAGAGATGGGGGTGATAATCACTTTTAGATGACTTGAGGGGGGATATGATGGTTGGCAAAGTTGCCCTCCTTTCCCTTGCGCTTTTGCCACAATCACTTCTAGTATTAAAAATTTGATATGTGAAGAGATGGTTTGAACGTAACTCTAAAGAGATGTGAAAAGAGAGTTTTCCAAAAATGATTTTAGGCGAAGCTAATACAAATGGGCCCTTAGTTGCCATCCACCTATACATGGGATTGTGGACTTAGTTTTAGTTGTCCTCCATTTTTGTTTGTATCAATGTTTCCTTCAATTTGTATGTGAGATTGTGTGGTCAAATATTTTTGTCCTTTAATAGCATCCTTTGACCGAAGATCTGCATATTAATACAAAGTGATGCAACTGTTGTAGTAGATCTGCATAATAATAGAATGGTAATGCTTATAGAGATGATTGAATAGCATTACTAAGTTTTATTTAGGGTTGGCAATTTCATTTTGGTCAAAACAGAGGGCCAAAGCCCTTCAAAGCAGAGACAAGCCATTGCCTTGTATTAGGGGCAGTAATTTCCACCCAACTGAAGCTGGCTGATTTTTATTGGGTTTAGGTTTTCGTAGCACCTATTGGTCAACTTGAACCTATCTAAAACCTGTGCAGGGCCTCTGATCCGATGGGTTTTGTATAGAAAACCAGGAGCCCTCTGGTTTTTTATTAGTGACCTTACCATGTCCCCATATTATTATGTTTTTCACCCAACTAAGATCTCAATGCATCCTATTTCCACTTAGTTTTAGTAAATTTGTTAAGAAGGTGAACAGCAAGACTTCAGATTCAATTTATGATGTAAATTTCATTAGAAATTATGAATTCACTTACGTGTCAGGAATGCAAAGATGAAAAGTTGATGGTAATTTACTTGAAAATAGTACTATTAGGATATTATTATTTTCAAGCAAAGTGCCGTGTGAAGTAGATTTCATTTGAAGGGAGCTGGGGTTTGGTAGCTGGATTGAGTAAAGAGTTTTTTAAGTGCCACTTTGTGGATTTTGAGAGATGTAATGAAAGTCTTGAATGTGCTCCAGTTTTGCTGAAATCTAAAATATTTTCTTTCCTCTGGCCGTTCTCACTGCCTCTGAAGTCCGTCGAAGGAAATTTTTGGAACTAAGAGCACCTTCTGACCCTCATTCTTCGCTTGGGCAAAACAATCTGCTGACTTCAAATGTAGTTTAGAAGCCCAAGGGCTTACAAGTATATCTCTTCATTCTTCACTTGGTCAAAACAAGGGCCTTGTTATTGCAACCCCTTTGAACTATAAACCCACCTCAACCATTTGTGATTTTTTACCGTTTTATGAAAAAATACATTATTTTTAAGAAAACTAGCCGCACTATTCACTAGAAAACATCATTTTGAACAACTTTATTGAAGAAAGTTTTTCCAAAATCTATCATTTAAGTAGACTTTGACATTTTTTACTAAATATTCTGTAAAAATAAAAAATTGTCAAAAAGTCTACTTAAATGATAGATTTTGGAAAAACTTTCTTCTACAAAGTTGTTCAAAATGATGTTTTCTGGTGAATAGTGCGGCTTATTTTCTTAAAAACAATGTATTTTTTCATAAAACGGTAAAAAATCACAAATGGTTGGTGTGGTTCAAAGGGGTTGCAATAATAAGGCCCCAAAACAATCTGCTGACTTCTAATGTAGTTTAGAAGCCCATGGTCTTACGGTAATATACCCGAATCTATTGTCAATTGAACTTGAAAGTGCTCGAATATGACTTGCAGCTCTCTGGTGGTTCTTAGGGCATAAAGGCTCTAGTTTAATGCACAGAGGAAGCAATGGCCCTTTTACCCAAAACATCTTTAGAATTTAATTGCTCAAGTTATCTGGTGCTTTGATTGCGATCAAGTGCAACTTCTGGGTTTTGTTTCAAACTTGAAGATTATTTCTCAATGCACAAAATGGGACTTCATTTCATGAACCATTTTTTAGTAGATGGTTGTTTGCTTTTCCCCCATCAGGCTAGGCTTACCCTGTGACGCCTCTAGAATAGTTGAAAGTTGTGAATCTTGTGACGGTTATGCGGTACCTGGATGAGTATGTTTTGAATACTTGCATAGCTTGCTTATTCATCCTATATTTGACTCAATAATTGGGCAAAGAGACTTGCCATACTATTGTCAGATAAGTAGGATGTTGGTAAAGTTCTAAAATAGGATTGCAAAACCAAGGCCATGGATGAGAGAGAGAGAGAGGGTTTCTCTCCATTCCAAGACACCCAAAAGAACAAAAAAATGTTACTTACCGACAAAAAGAACAAAAAAATGTAAGAAAAAAGGGTTTTGGATTTTACAAGATATTTATCTTCATATTATGGCAAGGATTTCTGATCTTGAGATGAAGCATAAAATCTAGCAATAGCTTTAGTGCGTCTTTCTGTTTGTGAGTCCATATTCTTACCAGAAGGACGGGATTTGTGATGGTGAGATGGAGCATATATAAAATCTAGTAATTCTTTTAGCATGGTCTGTGAAGCTGTAATAAGGCGTGTACATGGTGTGTGGTTTCAAGATGGAACTTTGCCCATTGCTGGTCTGTCCAGTCCTGTGGGCCATCCAGATCATCTGTACGATTATGGATAATTCATTTGTCAATGGCATGGGACGCACGCACAGACAACCTGCAAACCTTTTGTTACAATGGAAAGATTGTTAGAATGCTGTAACTTTCATATCATAATGACTCGCTTATAACGTTGCATGCTCTGCATTAATGCTAGTTATCAAAAGGATAAAAAGATGAGAAGTCAATACTGACGAGCGATGCTGATGGGAGAGAATCGAGCGGTGCGCGTGTTGAGAAAGAGCCGGCCAATTGTAGAAAGGTGAAATTTACACTTGACATTAGAAGCAAATTTTAATGGATTGAGAAATTTGAGAGGGGGGTGGGGGGACCATATCTCGTATTGCTCACGAGAGGCGCCGTTGGGCATTGCTTGCTAGATGGTGACCTTACCAATTCCAACAACATAATCCATCTCTAATGGTTTTGTACTCTTGTCTCATTGAACAATCTTCTCTTCCCTTCTAGAGAGGGCTGAGGGTGTTTTCTGCATGTCTTTATGCAAAACGGCGAAAAAAACAGAGCACCCAGATCTAATTGCATGGCAGTTTCAGTCTATTTGTTATTTCTGGCAAAGTAAGATCGAAGACAATGCAGAAGGTGGTCCAGTTCCTTTGGGCTTTTGGACCACCACACACCCACACAAACTCCAGCCAATTGAGAATGTGACTTGTCCTTCTATTTAGACTCTCGCCCCAGCCCCACCGTACCCACTCTCTAACTTTTAGACAATATTTTTCTCTTTTTGTGCCACACACCGACTTCACTGCAGACCGAAACACACATGGCTTCTATGGCAAAGAATCTTAAAGCTCAAGAAGGGTTTTTTTTTTTTTTGGTTTTTTTATTTTGGGTTTTTCGCCCAATTACCAAACAGACGGTGCTTTCATGGTTTCGTGCCTATCTTTGTACTAGCAGCTGGTAGTAAGGAATCAATGCAGCTAAGAAAGGATTATTATCATAAGGGTAAGGCCATCGTAATTCATAAAGGATTCAAATTCAAGAATCTTAAATCCAAGTGCCCAACTGATCGATGTGGGATCGATGTAACATACAGCTCACAACACCTTGGTGAATTTTCTTCCAAATAGACATACATACAGCTAGTCTTCTTCAGTGGAAAGAATTGGGTGAGTAATCGTGGGAGTTTCTCATTATTCTTCAATTTAAAAACCTTTATTTTTATCAAAAAAATAAAAACTTTATTAAAATTACTCCATTTTTTTGTCCATTTGTCTGTGTCAAAAATCACAATATATATAAATATACATATACACACTCTTGATCCTATAAGCATATGCTTACATAAGTTATATAATCATGAAGCTAATAGATAATCGTGGGACACTTACTTTAAAAAAATTATCGTTGGATTAGATATATATTTTTTATGTATGTCATATATGTTAAAAATCACGGTGATCCAATATTAAAATCTCAAAATAGATTATAAAAACCAGTGACTGCCAGTAATATTTGAGAAACCGATTATTGAATCACTTTGATTTTTAGCATATATGAGATACGTAAATATATTATATATCTAATCCAATAGTCAAAATTTCAGAATATATATATTCCACGATTAATTATCTATCTAATTTCATATTTACAAAAGTTTACATAAGTGAATGCTGATCGGATCATTCCTATACATATATTGGGTCACAACGATCGAGTCCCAATACAGAATCAAATTTTAATGATTACCTTTCTTTTGCATGTGGCCGATTGAATTCCACATCAGTGTATGTACGTTTTTCCACTTTCTGCTTTAGCCTCGCCACGCCCCCACATTATTAAATGGTGGGTCTTCGTGCCCCCATGTTTGGGACCACTCAGCCAACTAGTAAGAAATGGTAGCGCTAGGGACCATTTTTGCGAATGATTTTCGCTTCATCTAATTTCTCACCTAAGATATTAGGGTGCGTTTTGATTTTTGCACTCAAAACTTTCTTTCTTTTACTTTTAAAAATAAAAAATAGAAAGCAAAATTTATCCAAATGGCCCTTAATTATGTACTACGGGATACTTGAAACCCTTTACTAGGGGATATGTGGAGGTGTTTTCTGTTTTTCCTTTTTATATAATTTTATTGTTAATAAAGAGAGCATTGTCATTCCTTCTAAAAATATCCCAAAATTAACTTAAAATCAATTAAAGTTTTTCATTTATTTAATTTTTATCAAGGGAGAGTCTGGTAAAAAAAGAAGGCATGCTTGAATTATTGACCACGTCATTTGAAACACATTTTTAAATCTTTCAGTATATTAATTGTGGAAAGTCTACTTAATTCCCTATTAATACAAATCCCTTAGAAAGAAAAGGATAAAGATTTCATCTAGCTCCTACCTATAAATAAATAAATAAATAAGTACCGGGAAAGAATTATAATGTTGCAGAATAAGCTTTTTCTAACTTGACTAATGAAAAGTTCTAGAGTGGTACAATACGGGCGCATAAAGACCACGATAGTGGTGCAGATTTTTTACATCGATCAATAGTAACCCAACAGCTTTCTAGTCATTTAAGAAAGAGAAAGAGAGGCATTTTGGTGCTTTGGCTTTGCAGAAAGTTGATGTACATCAACAGCTGAATAGAGAGAGGGCACATGCAGCCATTGATGGCTAGGCCCCTATATGAATGAACCACTGCATCTCTTTAATACAGCTAGCTAAAGCTGGGGAGCCCATGTCCTATCATGTAAACCCGAACCCTTCCTCCAAATTGGAACTGTACACATTATATAATAATTGAGTTTTAATTTAGACTCTGAATGAAGAAGGTATAATAATTAATACTATTATATAATAAGTAGAAGAAAAAGGTGGTCACTTGGGTAGATAATAATGAAGAAACCCTTTTTAGAGAATGTATCACTTGATCTTGTAATGTTGTTAATAATGACCAAATTAATTGTAGGTGCATATATATATGAAAGAAAAATGTGGATATATAGATAAGTAAGCTAGTAAAGGATTAGGTACAATGATTTCACTGGGACGACGCATGACTCACATTTCATTATTGCCACTTACCTTCTAATCTCACTAACAAGTTGGATTGCCAGATTGCCCCCCACCCCCCAAGCACCCAAACATTTGGTGAGAAAAAAGGAAGTTTCCACCACTTTAAGCAAGATGGTGGGTATGTGCTGGCCGGCCTGGAGAATGGAAATGGTCACTTCGATCCTCTGTTTGATTGTATTGATTCCACTCCCCTCTCTCTCTGTCTCTTGCATTTGTCTGCTAATTTAAACTTAGGAGTTGAAGCAAATTTCATGTTAAAACACTGTTTACTTTGATGAATTGAAGTAAATGATTTTTTTAGCTGATGGATGAAGTAAATGATTAGTTAAGTGGTGGGAATGGCTTGAAAGCACTAGCTTTTCGCCCGACAAAAAGGTTGTCCAATGATGTTGCGGGAGTAGGTAGAGCATATGAGAGAGAGAGAGAGAGAGAGAGAGTTAGGTGAGTTTTGGATGTGTAGAATGTACATAAATTTAGATAGATGGGATGCAGAGTCGTCACGTGGTTTTGAATAGAATAAGCATGCATCATCAATTAAGTCCATGGTACCTAGCTAATCTTGTTTCTTGATTTTGAAATATATTATGATATAATACATCGGGAATGTCTCAAAGTCTACTTTAAGCTACCTTTACATTAAATTATTACCAACTCATCCAATAATTAATTTCCTTCTTTCTTTTATATATATATATAGAGAGAGAAGTGTTCTGGTCAGCAAATGCTGACTTTAACTAAAGTCAGCAAAGAACACAAGCCCTTGGATTCCCATTCACTTAATGGATGATTCATCTCAAGATTCCAATCCAAGGGTTTTTGTTCTTTGTTTACTTTAGCTTAAAGTCAGCAAATGCTCACTGGAACATTTTTCTATATATATATATATATAAATGAAAGATCATCAAAGGATATGAGCTGATGGAAAATGAAAGATCATTAAAATAATTGATTGAATATTATTATTTTTTCTTTTTTTCCTCCAAAAGCAACAAAGTATCTGAGCTGTTAGAACTCGATTTATTTCCGCTTTCCATGTAGTGCTACCGTCCTATGAAATCGTGTAAAGGCCGGACTACTAGTCCTAACTGGTGGCTGGACAAGAGAGTTTGATTGATTTTAAATTCAAAATATTTGAGTTTATAGCTTACCTTTTTGCCGTCAAGCCAACTCTCATTAATTATATAAATGGTATATTGATTTTAAACTCGATTTTTTGCCGTCAAGCCAATTTAATTACCATTTCGATGTGGTATTCATTCTATTTCTTTAATTAGTTCAAAACAAAAGAAGTTCAATTTTTTATTAATTGTTAATTTACCATTGTTATTTTAGTAAATTTATTTGATATTTTTAGCATTTTCTATATGATGATACTATAAAGTTTTTTATGAACATATACATACCTACATTCCTATAAATTGGAGTGACTTGAATCATTGCTGTGGCTTCAAAGTATGGAACATGAAAAAAAAAAAAAAAAAACAAACACACACACACATATATATATATACTATCCTGATCTAGTCAGTATATGCTTAAATATCTTATGAAAACATAAAGCTAATAAATAATTATGGGATACATATTTTGAAAAACTAACCGTTGGATTACAAATTCTTCTTATATATGGATGTATTGCATGCCAAAAATCACGATGATTCAATGTAGACATCTTAGAATATAGACAGAAAAAATTGTGATTGCTAAATACTGTCACAGTTTTTCTCAATGACATTTATGAAAAACCGATCGTTGGATCACTGTAATTTTTGGTATGCACAACATACACAAGTATATTAACTAATTCAAGGGTCAGTTTTTTTAAACATGTATCCCATAATTATCTACTCCTTATTTACATAAAGAAGAAATCAACACCATCTTGGGCTATATTTGCTAATTACATTTTTCCATTGAATGGCCATAATCTCAAATTCGATTCCCAAATAAGATTTCTTTTCAACCGATATACCAAATTGGTTAATAAACCCACTGCCTTGCTTGCCTAGTTGCCTGGATCCCTATGAATATGATACATAAATTTTAAAAAATATATATATTATGTATTACACTATTGCTTTGTCCCAATCCTCCATTTGCAAGCCTAGGGTTTTAAGCTGCAATTTGGCAAATGAAAAATCTTACTGTTCAATTTTCTTTCTTCTTCAATGGCCAAATTTCTGTCAATTTTCACTATGGCATTTGTAAAATCCTCTTAAATATTGCTAGCATTATTTATTTATTTATTTATTTATAGATATTTAGTATTTTTGAGACTGTCACTTAATGAATATCACTTGCTTAATATATCCAAAAATCTAAACCGGCCATGCATGTGCAAGCCACTTAAGCTAAAAAAAGAAAAGAAAAAGAAAAAGAAAAAGGAGTTGTTACGTACAGTGATATAAGCATTATGTTCATGAGTGTTCATTTGTTCACATGTAGTTGTCTAGAGATGGATGTAATTATATAAGGTTGGCACATAACCAAGTTTAATTACCAATGCACGATGAAACTACATTATAAAGAATGATGCTATGCATCCTGCTACAAATATTAGTAGTTCCAATTCATTGTCGATCTTAATCCGGTCAGGTAACCCTCTTTTTTGTGGGTGTTGTTTTTTCAATGGACTGATGTGAATCTATACCTGGGTTGAGACTTAACAATTAGGATTATAGTCAAGGGCGGAGCCAGGATTTTGTTCTCGGGAGTGCCAAAATTTAAAAATGAAAATTTTAAAAGTTAGGCATGGAAAGTATATGAAGATTTAAGATTAAGTTTTCTCTAGAAAAATAAAATTAGTATTTTTTTTGGTACAATAAAAACTAATATCTATTTAGGTTTAATAAAATATAGACAAAATATATTATGTATAGAAATGTTTTAAATTTAAGGTTGGGTGTGGGGGGTCCCATCTTAAATTCTATGGCATACAATATATAAAAATAATATAATTTTTACAATAATATATAAACTATATAAAAGGTTTTCCAAAGTCGAGGGGTGCCATGGCATCCCCTAGGCAATATGTGGCTCCGCCACTGATTATAGTGATGATCGAGTTAAAAAATATTAATATTTTTCAATAAAAATTTTGGCAAATGAATTTGATATATGGTAAAATCTTTTACACATTGTTTAGAGATGTGAGTTATGGTCTCTACAATATATATATATTTGTCAACTTACTAATAAATGAATTTCGATACATTTTTATGTGCTCAAATTTAAAATAATTTTTTTGAAAATATAGACACATAACACTATGCTACATGGCCATTGACTCTTCCACAAATTGAATAGTAACTTCACTTATTTATTTTCTTTTTTTTTTTTTTTTTGGGATACTTAACTTATTTATTTTCAAGCAATAGAAATCCACTTTTATCTTAAATCCCTCTGTATATCAATGCATTTCGATATATACACTTAAACCTGAAATCTCTATTTTAAAAATGAAAATAGATGTCTCTAAACTAATAAGTCAGTGAAAAATATTATTTTTATTTAGTAGTTGAAAAAGGGGGGAAAAAAAGCCACAAATTGGTGACACTTCCACTTGAAGGATATTTTCAGGAAAATGAATAAGGGGTAATTTCGACATCTTGGGAGGTATAAAGAAAGATAGAGGATGGGTGGTGAAGCTATTAGGAAAAAAAAAAGGAAGCTATTAGGAAAAAAAAAAAAAAAAAAAAAAAAAAAAGAGAGAGAAAGAGAGACGCATGCATGTTAATTTCATGATGAGAGCCGGTTGCAACACAGATGGCCAAAAGTGCACACCACCGCACCACACCACACGATACGCTCACAACTCTTAAATACGTCTTACTCCTGCCAGGTCATACCGCCACTCCTCTCTCTCTCTCTCTCACTCTAAAAAGCTTCATTGAGAAGAATAGGCACAGATACCAGCGTCTCAGTCTCTCACTCACTCACTTTCTCGTCCTTATCTTCCTTTGTTTATCGCTCTTCGGTTCTTCAATATTTTAGTAATGTTTGTTGATATATTATTATTAGTGTTATATACTTTACACTTGGTTTTATAATTTCTTATTGTTTTTGAAAAACGGACGTTCTTCTTCATCTGTTACGCTTTCCTTGGAAGACGCTTTTAAGCTCCAAACTTCGTCGTTATCTTCTCCTTCTTTTGTTGGTTTGTTTCACGCCGATCAAGACAAGCATAATAATAAAATGCAGGCATTTCTGTCTCTGGGTTTCATTTGCTTTTAAGTTTCCCGCTCTGTAAAAAGGTATGAATCTCAAATTCTCAATCTCTCTCTAGCTCAAGGGAGTTGGGTTTAATTACTTCTCCTGCAAATTGTTCTTTCGTTTTCCAGGAAAGTAGAAGATATGAATACCAGAGTCCGCACCAGTCTCCAGACTTTGAAAGCTCCTTTGAATCATGATGAAGTATGCTCATTTATTCTTTTTTATATTAATTTTATGCTGCTGGAAGCTCTTTTGTATCATAATTTTGAGAAGGGTTTGTAAATTTCAGTAGAAAATGAGGATTCATTATAAGCAGAGAGACTTCCACAGTTCTCAAAAAACCTGAAAAAAGTTCACATCTGATGGCCACCTTTTGTGGCTTTCCAAATTTATTTGAATTTAAATTACTTTTTTTTCTTTTCACTTGATTTTTTTTTTTCGTTTGTATACTTTCAATTATTCTTGCAAATTGTGGAGCCTGGCCTCCTTCTAAATGGGGAAAAAGTGGGCACTTTTTATCCAAATCTGAACTGGGTTTCTTTATTCCTCGGAAGAAAAGAATAATTTATTTTTCTTTTGTTTAGTTTATTTTCTTCAGAGCCTAGTTTTATTACTATGATTATTATTTACAGAGTAGTTTTAATTCTAAATTTTAAATTTTCAAAGGAGAAGGAAATGGAGATGCAGGGAAGCAGGTTACAGGGTGCCAACAAAGGAATGATCAATCGACGTCGATCAAGCAGAGAACGGAAAATGGCATTACTACAAGATGTAATTTAATATTCTCTATAAGCCATTCCATTTTGTTCTTTAACCAAAAACCTTCCATTTTCTTTGGTTGATTTGATTGTTATTGTTTCAAATTTTGCAGGTTGATAAGCTAAAGAAGAAGCTTAGACACGAAGAGAATGTTCACAGAGCATTGGAAAGGGCTTTTACTAGACCTTTAGGAGCTCTACCTCGTCTTCCTCCTTACCTCCCTCCATATGTTAGTATTATAGTTACATTCTCTTAGATCTGTTCCTTCCTTTTAGCATTTTCATTAAAAAATGACTTGCAAATTTTGTTTAGTAGAACTGAGAAGAATCAATGGCATAGGTGGGAATGTCTGGGGAGAGAAATATGAGAAACCCAGATGAAACCAGCACTTGAATTAGCCTTTCTGGGCATAGTTGGGAATGCTTGAGGAGAGAAATTTGAAAAACCCAGATAAACCCAACACTCAACTTAGCCTTTCGGGTCTTGAAATTTACGTATTTTTAATTAACTTTGATCTAGACTCTAGAGAGTAAAGTGGAATAGTATCTTCTTTTGCTGCAGACATTAGAGCTCCTTGCTGAAGTAGCTGTCTTAGAAGAGGAAGTTGTTCGACTCGAGGAACAGGTTGTAAATTTTAGACAAGGTCTCTATCAGGAAGCTGTCTACGTATCCTCTAGGAAGAATGTGGAGAATTCAATTGATCAAAGTGATCAATTTTCAATTAGAAGCTCCAAACAGGGGCAATTGACATCTTCAGCCAAGAATGAAGTCAATTTAGCAACATCTGCAGCAATGCCCCAGCCTGCTCTCCCCAGAAGTTCTTCACGTAGAAAGCTATCATTCTCTGATTCCATATCTGATCGAACCGGGAATTGTTCTAATAGGTTCATGAATGGAAAACAAGCTTTGAAGAAACCCAATTCCTCTTCTGTTTTTTCAGAAGATGGCCCAGGAAAAGAGAATAGATCGTGTATTAATTCTGCAAAGGATAAGCAATCTCCAGACAAGAAAACCTCAAAAATTACAACTCCTGTGAAGAGATCTCAGATCAAGCATGAGTCAGTAGAGAAGTGTTTGGAACCTCTGAAGACACAGGTATACTCTAATAAGCAATTTTGAGTTAAGAACTAGTCTCAGCCTATTTTAGTCAAACTAATTGCCTCTTTTGTATTGTTCAGCTAGAGTGCAGATTAGTAGATCAGGAAAGAGCACACGAGAGCTCTTCTAATTTTTCAGATGAAAGAGTATTGGAAGGTGACAGCATACCAAACAAAATCTCTGAGGATATTTTGAAGTGCTTGTCTAGAATTTTCTTAAGGATGAGCACATTGAAGGACAAAGCAGTGGAATCAGAGACTCCACCCCGTCTATTAGCATTTGTTTCTCGTGAAAGCAATAAAGAAACAGAGTTTCGGGATCCTTATGGTATCTATTCAGAATTCAGGAAGAGAGAGATTGGACCTTATAAGCATCTCTGTGCAATTGAAGCAAGCTCAATTGATCTCAACCGAATAACAAATGCTTTGTTTCTGATCCAAAGACTAAAGTAAGTTATTAAGATGTAGTGAAGTTGATTGGTTGTTTTTACTCATTTATGGTTTGAATTGCTAGTGTTTGTGTTTACCTTCTCTTGCTAAATATTCAGGCTCCTCTTTGGGAAGCTTGGTTCTGTCAATTTAGTACGTCTTACTCATCAGCAGAAGCTTGCATTCTGGATAAACATATATAATTCCTGCATGATGAATGTAAGATCTCTCTCTCTGGGTACACTGGATATACGAGATCTCTGTATCACCCTTAACTTCTATTCTTAAAACAATTTATTATGTAGAAAAGCAAGAGCAACATACTAATATGACCAATGTTTCAGGCATTTCTAGAACATGGGGTACCTCAGAGTCCTGAAATGGTTGTGGCACTGATGCAGAAGGTAAGTTCCATCCTGTCATTCTTATCATTCAGGATAGACTTGCAAATTTTATTTTATATTGTTTTTTAAAATTTAATCACCCATTTATATTGGAAAATGAACATATGGCAGCATTTCACTATATTTGCTTAAACTTGAATCCTATGTTTCTTGTACAATGTAGTCTATCAAAGACTCCAAAGTTTTACACCTTTTTTTTAAAAAAAAAATAAAAATTTGAGAGACTCAGAAGTCACAACTGCTCTTAGTTTATTGTACTGAGCACAGTGTTCCCAGGCAGCATGACTACTAATATGCAGCACATTCGTGGGTCTGACTATACCATGTGTTCCTTAATTGTTCTAAGTGAGAATTTTAAGTGCCAAGTAATTTTTTGTTTGGAGGATATAGTCAACTTCCCCACAAAACTTTAAAGGATGAGTTCTTTTGTATGTAGATTGTAATAATGCTGATTATTGAATATCTTTTTCACCAATTAATGAATTTCAACTCTGCTTCTCTCAGGCAACAATAAATGTGGGGGGTCACTTGCTGAATGCAATTACAATTGAGCATTTTATTTTGAGACTGCCTTATCACTTAAAATATGTAAGTTGCATTCATTTCAATATCTCTGTTATTACTTTCTTCCTCTGCGTAAGTGGATTGCAACATTGGGAAGTGATTTATTGATTCTGAAGCAAATCTTTAAATTGTTAACTGGATTCCTTTTTTGCTATGTCCTCAGACCTGCCCAAAAGCTGCAAAAAATGATGAGATGAAGGCACGCAGCATATTTGGATTGGAGTGGTCTGAAACCTTGGTTACATTTGCACTCTCCTGTGGAAGCTGGTCCTCCCCTGCTGTAAGTTCCTTCCTAATTCGGATTAGGTTTCCACTAATATTTCAAGGGTTGTCTGATAACATATGCTCTGTAATCCATTTTTCTAGTGGCAAGTGTTAGTTATTAGTAATTAGTAATAATAAAAGGTAAAGATGGTGGTCAAACTCTGGAGACTTGAGCCAAGGTTTGTATTACAACTTTCAACAGACTTTACCAGCTGGGCTGCTAGCATCTTCAATATTACATGGTCTTATGGCATGTTGGAATCACACTGTTGATTATGATGAATCTCCATTTTACCAAATGGGAGGATGATTTTGACCAAAAACACCCTGCTGAGAAAAATGCCCTCCATTTCAACAAAAACAATTAAACAGTGTGCATTGCATATTGCCACAATACAGTTTTATATTTTATTCATGTCCAGACAACACATTCTGACAATTTGTTGTTTTAACAAGTGGTGATTTTTCATAATATTTTCCTAATGCCACCTCATTGTCGTTTTTTAATATGGATAAATTTATCAATACATCATTACTGATACATAAATTTTATTATATGAAGGTGAGGGTGTACACTGCATCTCAAGTGGAGAACGAGTTAGAAGCGGCGAAGAGAGACTATCTACGTGCAGCAGTTGCCATTTCAACAAGTAACAAGTTAATAATCCCCAAGCTGTTGGATTGGTATCTACTTGATTTTGCGAAGGACTTAGAATCATTGCTGGATTGGGTCTGCCTTCAGCTACCCAATGAGCTCAGGAATGAAGCAGTTAAATGCCTTGAGAGAAGGGGAAGAGAGCCTCTTTCACAATTAGTACATGTGATGCCATATGATTTCACTTTCAGGTACCTATTATACCAATAAAAGATTTTGTTTCCTTGCTTGATCCCTCAAGTCTACTTAGTTCTAAGAACTTTGGAATGGCGGGTCCGTATACTGATCTAAGACACAGTAAAAAGTACATATATAAGCTTGCCCTTGTAAGTAACAATGGGAGAAAATATTGTTTTCTCCCACAAATGGGTTTTGGGTGTGGTGATTGGTTCATTATATTTGGTTTTTTTGGGGAAGAGTACATGAAAATGGCGATTTCTTTTAATTAATTTATTGTCTTTTCTGTATTTTCATTTTTATTTTACCATTCATACTATTGTTTGAACAACGTATATCCTCGGCTGTGAAAATTTTGAGGAATCATGAGTGTGGAATGAGGCCTTTCATGCAACTCTGTGGACTCAGAGCAGAAGTGAGACTACGTATTAAATTTGAACAAGTTTGCCTAATGAATTGAGAGTCTTTGCTCAGCCTTTGGCAGACCAGAATTAACAGCACCATCTTTGGCTTGGGGATTTTGGCTAGTTCCAGGTTGCACTCTGTAATTGATATATATATATATATATATAAAAGATGATCATTAATACCATTTACCTGACTGTCACTTGAATAGGCACCCACATGGAGAACTTGTGGTTGGAGCTTCTTTTGACATTGTCTTAATGTCTTTCACCTTACACTTCTCTATGGATTGACCCGAAGAAGAAACTAATGATGATGAAGCAAATGAAAATGGGCAGGGAATGCCATGTGTGGTATGATTTAGCTGCCTCCTGCAGAAAATTAGTAGCAGCAAGCTCCATGACGTTTTCGACCTACCCATTATTGTATTATTCCAACAGTTCATGAATAAATTAGAGTGTTTTCTTTTATAATCAGCATGCATTTTTTACAATTGGGTAATGAGGTTTTTCTGGGTTCGGCATGGTAATGAAAAATGGCATGTGGAGTGAGAGCAATGGACTAATCAATCATATACTCTGTATCGATTACTCATTCACCCCCACCATTCTCTCTCGCTCTCTCTCTCTCCTCTCTCCTCTCTCTCTATCTCTAACATGCGCATGGGTGTGTGCATGCACAAGGGAAAGAGGTCTGATATGGAAAACTATACGGAAAGTAAGTAAATAAAGACAGCTTTTCAAAAGACACTAAGACAGTAGCTTGTAAGGCTTTCCAGCAAAGCTTACAGACGCACCACATGAAACGCTTGGATCTACCTTTCTCCCTTGCCGAGAAAATTTAGGCACGCTCCTTTCACTCCACATAAGCCGTTGGGAACATGATGGTATTGCTGAAGCCTCAGGGATTCTTACACAATAATGGGTTGGGATGAGTTTGTAATTTAAGTATTTAGTACTGGAATAGTAGACATTCAGTGCGGGCAACAAATTCTTGCTGGGGGATTGTTTCGAAAAAAAAAAAAGAAAATTTACTCAGTTGAAGATGAATGACTGGTTTTAAATTTTTTTTTTTTTTTTTTAAATCGGTTCAATCTTGTAGAAAATAAAGTGAATATATATATATTTCAAATCAACTACAGATTGGTTAGTTTGAAAATTTGATAACAATAAGAGGTAGAGTGGATCTAACTTAATTTAATTTTTAGAATTCTCAAACAAGCCCCAAAAGATTGGCATGGATGCTGCAGTGGTGAAATGTAATCTGCACCAGATCCTCTAGTATGCATGTCTTACAAGTTTGGTGTGAATGGATATGCCTACTCTTGAGTCTTGACAAGTTAATGGTCGGGAGCATCTGATGTCTTATTGTCCATCAGTTACTGGAAGATCATAGCCATTCATTTCTTTCATCTTTTCAATTGCCCACCTGAGAAGAACAAAATAAAATAAACCGCATACAAAAAGCAGCAGGGATATTGTTGGAAAATTTGAACATGCCCACCCTTCAAGTAAATAATAAATGCCAAGCCAAAATATGGACTAGTATATTAACAAGAAATAATGGGAATAAAAATTACAAAAACAAAAACAAAATGCACAATAAAAAAATACCCTCACAATTAACTCGGTAACACAGCATATACTATTTTCTTTCTTTCTTTTTTTGGTTCTTTTTTGGGTGTGGTGGGGTGGGGGTTGTTTGTGTGGGAAGGTGAGCAGACATTTTACATCACATAATGGGCTGGTATTTTCACTCTATGCCTTCTAAAGGAAATTTTCTGTCACAGCAGCTTCAATGGTGCCGTTTGGAGGGGAGGAAACTCTCATTCAACAAGAGGGGAGGAAAAATCCCACGGGGTGCATAAATTAGAGCATGGAAAGCTGTCCAAATTTTGAACTCAACCAAATGGTGAAGGAACAGGCCCAGCAAGTGCATCTGACCTCTTAATGCTTCCCATACCACAGATAATGCATCCAGGGGCTGTGAGAGCTGAAAATTTGGCACCACAAAGATCGCAAACGTCATATCCAATAGTTGACAGACGGCTAAGTGTGGCAGCACAGAACTGGGAAGGATCTTCCAATGGATCAATGGACTTGTTGGACAAACCTCTTTGCACACACATGTCAATAAGGCTCCTCAACTCATCTTGCTTGCTTGGAGGTGCTTTGGACAAGAGAAGATCAAGCATCAATTTGGCATAAGCATAATTCTGTGTCTCCATGTTTCGTTTAATGGCAGTTCGAATGCAGTTTATTCGGTGCTTTGCCAGAAGAGGCAATGAACCTAGATGGCGCGACAGCCTTGCCATCTCATCTTTTGCACTGATAGCACTTGGACCATGGACTTTCTGCAGACGCCCAATTTCCTGTCGTAGAATGCAAAATGTTGGAGCACTCAGGAAAGATATAACAATACATTGAAATTGAAATCAATTTAGATTGCTAAATTCAAAATGATGTTAGTTTTGCTCGACGAAAGTGAAGGACGTTGACTGTTATTCTGAGTGACATGATGGAATTAGGCTTTCTTCAGTTAGAGATCTTCTGTGATAAAAAAGAAAGTGAAATATAATAACAAGCATTATTAAATCAAAATGGCAGTTGTTATTAGGGTCACAACTAAGGGCAGATCAGGTCAAGTTAAAGCCTAACTCTAATGCTTGACAAAGTTCAACCTTGAATTTGAGGTGCTCAACCAAACCTGGATTAGGTTAGGTAAAATTATGGTCTGGTCGTTCATCAAAGATACCTTGAGCATCAGCTTCCAATATCAAAGAAAGGAAAAAAATAAAAATAAAAATCGAGTTACGCAAGGAAAAAAACAATGATATATATATATATATATATATATATA
>JAESVK010001174.1:752690-767524 GCA_017140935.1 Hamamelis virginiana
ATTAAGTATGTAAAATAGAATCCAGGGGCAGTAACTTGAAGTTTGAGAAATATCTTGGCTGTCCGTGAAGAGATATGCACAGAGGAATAAGAGATCTTAACAATTGCATGTTTCCCTCCCATAAGACCCTCAGGATCCACAAAAGACTAACCAAATTAGATGGTTTAAGCCATCCAGTCCAAACTTCTCCCTAGATCAGTTGCCACATTTTTTTCTAGTAGATGCTAAAAGAATAGAACATCTACAGAAGGACCGTCTCAAGCCCAGTAAAAGGTTCATTTCATACTTCTGCAGAATGGTGGACTTGAGAAATAAGAACTTGTTCTAATTAGTGCATGGAGTTTAAATACCAACAATACCTGAAGCAGAGTAACTGCAATCTTATACTGAGCACAGATGGTGGCTTGAGCTTTAATGTCAGCTCCACGAGATTGATCCTTGGCCAGTGCAAGAAAAGCTTCATCAAAACAGGACAATGCATCTGAAAGTTGATTCTGCTCAAGGTGGGCAAGTCCAGTCTTAAAACATACCGGAGCAGCAGCCCCCCGGGGAACCTGTTGGAAGGAAAATAAAAAAGATGAACAAGGGATGGTTTTTTTTTTTTTTTAATATTATTATTTTTATTTTTTATTTTAAGTCATCTGAGAATACAACTGAAGAGCAGCCAATAGGCTACATGAACAGATTCATGTTCCATGGCCACTGTAGAAGGGGAAAGAGATTTTTCTGGTGGAGCTTTGCTTCCCAAGGTTTATTAACCTATTAGCTCTTACTCTCTTGTTGCAACCATTCCCCTACACTCCTCCACTCCTCCCATAAATTGCTCCAAGGAATTTGAGTAGGCAATGTCATAGCCTTTTTCTATTTTAGAGGAGCCTCGGTGCTCGTTAACAGAGAAAGATATAAAAACAACCTTTGATGAATAGCAAATTAGAGAGAGTTTAAAGATAATGAGAGAACATTTGGGTGTTCTTAGAACACTTGGTAGACATTAAACATGTTCACCGCCTCAAAAAATAAAAACCTTAAATGATGGTATAAAAATTCCCTCATGTATAATACAGCCATGTTCTATGAAGCATGGATACAGGTTTGGATATGATACAATACAGATCTGCCGATATAAAAATTCTTTAAAAAGTAGGATATCATGCAATAGGGATTCATTAATAGAATATATTTATATATATTATATTATTTTTGGTCCCAAACATCAATAAGAAAGATCAAAAAGTTCAAAACATATATAAAACAAATCAAGATGCAAGAATCAATAACCATAAAATACATCCATTGTCCACAAAATGTGTGTGTGTGTGTGTGTGTGAGAGAGAGAGAGAGAGAGAGAGAGAGATGAACACATAATAAGAGAGAGAAACAGCCCAAACTTCTCAGTTTTTAACCCTGGAAGAGAAAGGAAGAGCGCTATTTGATGGCAAGAGAAGAGAGGATGAAGTTGAGAGAGAGAGAGAGAGCTCTAGAAGTGGGGATCGGACCGCTTTAAACTGTTTTTTATATTTGCATATTGACTTCATTATTTTAAAAATAATATTTTGAACCCCTTTTTTAGAAAAAGAAAAAAAAATATGAATCAAACTGCAAGAATTCCCGACTCATCATCCAGTGTTCCTCACATATCCTAGGTGTATCACCAAAGTGTCTGTTTTTAAAATTTGTTATTTTATTTTCAAACACATACAGAATGCATCTGATATATATCCCCATGTAGCCAATGCATAACATATCAGATACAGATGAATACATCTGATACATATCCCTGTGTATCCAACGCATATCATATCGTATACATATATGGAGGATTTGAAGTATCTGTGCTTCACAGGCCATGTTCCATTGTACAACACACTTTAGTCTCCAAATTTTATGAAAAAAAAAAACAAAAAAAAAAAACCAAATTCAAGGAAGTCTTTAGAAACAACTAATAAGGAAGCATGCATACAAATTGAGATATAAGCATACAAAGAATTCAGACAATAAATATATATATATATATATATATATATATATATATATATATAATAAGAAAGATATTCACCTGTCCGGGACGCACAGATGCTGGTGGAGAAGTAGGACGGGCTGGAGGTTTTCCTGAAGAACCTGGAAATCCAAGTATGCTGAGATCAAGGGGCTGTGTGGAGACTGGGAGCTGAGCTGCCTGAAACTGTGACTGTAGTAGGGTGGCAGCCTGACCCACCGATTGTGGTGGGACACCACCGTCTGGAAGCCCAATGGACTCAGGTGGAATAACAGGTTGTTGAGCAGCTTGAGGTGGGATGCCACCATCAGAAAGTCCAATATCAGCTACAGATGTGCTAACCTGGTTATGCGTAATCTTGTTGCTTTCAACTCCTTGAGAATTCTGATCCAATTTTGCAAGATAAGTCCCTGCAGGAGGCAGTAAGGCAGCAACCTCGACTGATGGGATTGTATTCTGGAAAAAGTCCTCTGGGATAGGCCTAGCTGTCACTCCTGCACCCTTAACCGTAGGGGCAGACTGCGATACTGGTGCAGGTTGTGTAAATGAGTCAGTTCCAAACATATCAGCCGAGGAAGAAACTATTGGAGAGGTCACAGATCCACTGGGTCCAGAAGCAGGTTGGGGTAAAAGCAGGCCAAGATCCTGGCCACCAGTTAATGATTTGGTTCTACTCATGGGTGGGGCCAAGCCATCACCAAGTTTAAGCTGCTTTGTGGCTTCCTTGATCTTATTGACGTCCACAGAAGTAGATGCAATTGGTTTGTCACGTATCCTAATGTGAATTTTTTTAGTTTTTGATACCCCCTCCTCATCACTGCTGCTACCATCAGCAGCAGCACCATACAACGATCTCTTAAATTCTTCTTCAGCTTTTGCCTGTTCATCCGCGGCAGTGGAACCTGCAACTTGTTTGGTAAGGGTTTCCAGACCCATCAAGGAATCACCCCTAGAATCACTAGCAGGCACTCCCTTGGACTTATCAGATATGGATTTAACTGAAGACATCTGAAGTCCATTAGCCTTAATGTCACCTCCTGCTGGTGTAAAAACTTTAACCAAACTATCTTCCCTTACTTCTACAATATTGCCTCTTCCTTTAATTGAGCCCAGGTAAACACCAATATGGTCTGTAATAATAGATGGGATGGTTCCATCATCCGTCTTCATGTATGGCGTCACCTCTGCAGCCAGTTCCCACTGAGGTATAGCCTTCAAGTTGGTAGGCGTCTTGATTTCCCAATTCCCACCACCCCATTCAGGTCCTTTGGGAACCATACTTTCAGCAGCAAAGTTGGCAAAAATGCCTTGAGTCCATCCAGTAGAACGTACTCTCAAAATCCTTTCACAGTATCGCCTCAATTCAGAATCACTGCCATCTTCCTCCAATTTCTGGGCAAGACGCCTCATAGCACTAGGGTTAAGGTGACATATGAATAGGTCAAGCATGCTTTCAAAGTCTGATATCACTTCAAAAGTTTCTTTCGCACTGTCGAACTGACCATACCTGCAATTTCGTTTTCATTTAAGTTATAAAAGCAAATATGTACCATTTAATGAACCCAGAGTCATAAATAGATGAGAGAACCATCATCCCATCAGTCATAAGAACCTCAATTTCCTGGATTCTAGCTTATAAAAAATTTCCTGGATTCTAGAGAAAAAGTAGAACTCAAATCAAATTAATTCCAATAAAATTTGTCTTATCTGCATACTTGATACAGGCATATCCCAACTGGCGAAACCGGTGAAACAAATGAGAGGTTGGAGGACATTTTGGATAATCTCTAGAACGCAGGAACTCATCCTTCAAGACAGACAAAGCAGTGGAAAAACGACGAGCTTTGATTGCATAAATGCCCCGCAACACCTAAGTTTATTCACAAAATTTTCAGAAACTAAAAATAAACGAGAAACAAAATATGGTCAATGACATATTATCTATCGCTCACCTGAGTGAACTGTGGACCTGCTTGGGATAATGATACAGCAAGATCTCCACAAACTGGCGAACCTCGAGCAAGAATATCAAGAGACCTTGGAGTAATACGCAAGCTGTCAAACCTGCATTTAGATAATACACGATGTCAGATGTCACCAACATTCACACATGGATCCATTTTATTATCACTGAAAGAAAGATTAAAATTGATTTTACTCGTGAAATAAAGTAACCATATGTCACACAAGACACATGATACCACAGGTAAGAGACCGGAAGAATAATACCTTGATGTTATCTGGTACAATATTTCTGAAAGGTCAACCTTCTGCTCAAAACTTTGCTGCATTGTGGAGAAACCAATAAGAAGAGGTTCAAGAAGCCCAACAAGACAGCTCTTTATTTCAACCCCCTTTTTTTGTCTTGGATTTATTTCTGTTGGGTTTGCAAGCAACAATCGATCATTCAAAGCACCAACCAAAACTGCATGGAAGTTCATATTGATGGCTTAGAAGCTAAAGTAATATATGACATGTAAGTCAAACAGCAGCAATGGAGATATTAGGCTGCCGAGAAACTTCAAATGTGCAAGAGCAACAACCCCAGCATTTCTTAAGGGGGGGAAAGGGTTTTTGGAGAAACTTAAGATAATTACCAGCATTAGGCATACTAATAGAGAGAATGGTCCTCACTGTTCCATCCCAGCCAAGCATGCTTACTGCAGTAGCAGTAGAAAAGAGAAGTGCAGGCCCAACCCATAAAAGGGATCTAAAGTACACATAAGTTAAGCGTCCAAACAAAACAATGAAATTTTAATCAAACAATTATAATATTTAATAATAGAAGTGATAAGATTTGATCCTGTCTTATCTTTTAACCCAAAAAAAAAAGTTTCACGCCTAACTTTCTTCTTGTATGAGGATATTGAAGGATGCCCTTTATCAAATTTTGTGAAATTGCTAGCCACTATATCTAGATCTGCCGAAACAATAAGCACCCTTTGAGTGGTTAGTACTCCAGCAACGAAGCCTCTAAGAGTTTCTTGCCAGTGAACCTGGGAAAGACAGTTGGAACAATAAAAGTCATTCAATTCGCAGATTCTAATCATCTGCGCATTTGATTTGACGAGCAAAAACTAACTCATTCAAACAAGATCCACATTAATTGTCAGATTAACAGAAAATTCAGTTTCAGGCTAAAAAATATCAATACCAATTGTTATATTTTATATTTGCATTTTAACTTGAAAAGAATTTATAAACAAACCATGCTAATACAGTTGCAAGTGTTATACAAACCATGCTAAAAAAATTTCGAGTGTTATACCATCCAGTTTGATATTCTAATAATGTAGATACTTCAATACACACACACACACATATAATCAGTCCCGATCTAGTCAGCATATGCTTATATATCTTACGCAAGCATGAAGATAATAGATAATTGTAGGATACATATTTTGAAAAACTGACCGGCGGATTAAATATTCTTCTTATGGATGTCATGCACGCCAGAAATCACAATGATCCAATGTAAAATCTCATAATATAGGCCGGCAATGACATTTCTAAGAACCGACCATTGGATCACTGTGATTTTTGGCATGCATAACATACATAAGTATAGTATCTAATCCAACGGTCAGTTTTTCGAAACATGTATCCCACATTTATCTACTAGCTTCATGCTTACATAAACTTATGTAAGCATATGCTGACTGGATCATATTTCTGTATATACAATTATTATTATTAAAGTTTAAAACTATCAAAATCCATATTTCGCTGAATCTGTGCGACTTATAAAAGGAATATAAAATCTTCATGGCTACTAAATAAATTCTTCTAAAGAAATCCATTTGGACAGGACCCATCCTCAGCCTTAAAAAACAAGAGAAAAGGAATGTAAAACTACGCAACCATAGATGCTTTTTTTTCCCCTTTTCCCTTCTAATAAGGTAGGAGGTTTGAGAGAATTTCTTTTCATTAAATGTCAGAGTCCTTATGCCCTATTGGTTATTGCCTGTTCAGAAATGAAGTCCAAATAATTTTGGCAAATGTGGAATGGGCTACCTGGAGTACAATCTCATTTACTTTCAACTTGATTGACTTTCTCCCCTCAGTTTTTGTTGATATATAATGACCATCGGCACCTGAAAGGCGGTATCCTTGGACCAGCTTTGCCAGGCCAATCTGGTTCCCATGAGAAGCAAACATCATGGTTGATTCTACAAGTACAGAAGACTGTATCAGCAAGATTTATTATTATTGCATTTGATATTAAGCATGAAGAATTTTTTTCCCAAATCACCTAGGGGAGTAGAAAAGATACGATCAACTTCAGTATCAAACAAAAATTGCAGTGGACCCCGAACTGAAGCAACATTAGTATCAGCAGATTGATTTTGGTCAACTGCTCCAGTCATTTTGTCAACTTCTTGTAAAGCCATTCCTGGCAGAATATATAACAAGAGTCCAGTCTTATCATCATCAAGAACTGCAAACTGATTTTCATTAGGGCCAATTAATGCTGCATCTCGACCTACATAACTCACGGAAATGGATTGGAGTGATTATTTTGACCTCAAACATAAACATATACAAATTTATGTGTAATAGCAGAAAACAGGCACGTAAAATGGAGGCAAACCTTTGACTGTGCTTCCTTTACTATTAGCTGATTGAAAATCAGTATTTTCCCAATAAAGCACAACTTCATTTGTAGCACCACTGAACTCGTAAACAGCAAGAAATAAGTGCTGCTTTTTACTGTAAAGCATGTATTTTGGATGGAATTCAACATTCCCAGGAATCTGAAAGCAGCAAAAGAGTGGGAAAAAGCTCACTCAAATACAGATGCAAATCCACAGTATGAACAGACGTGACACTATCACCTATTTAAACTTCTCATAAATACTAGTGGCAAACTTCTCATAACGGAAAAATCATGTTCAATATTACCGAGGTGTAAAGCTTCTTGTAAATACTATCCGCTCCAGAACAGAGGTTATATGCCATAAGGTTCACGCCATCGACATAAAATGCCCGGACAGGATAATGTAGAACTCGGTTCTCTTTGTTGAAAAAATTTAGCTCCAAATGAAATGGCTGCCAACAACCCAGTGACATCAAATATAACCTCAGGTCAAGCAATATCAATACTAGACACTATTAATTGAATTATCACTGCACTTACCTGGCAAACAGGAATGTCCTTTAGATGATGTTTAGCATCTAAAATAGTGATGAGAGGCAGCCGAGATATTGGAGCACTTTTGGCATGACCTTCCATGAAATGCTATAAGAATCACATAAACATAATGAGTCAGCGCTACATCATATAAAATGCGAATATAAGGTTTTAGATAAAATCCAGAAGAGGTGAGGATTCTAGAGGTTTACGTTGCAGTTTCAGCCTATCCTCTATACGCTTAACAATGAGAACTTCTACTGTAAAAAATTAAATTTTGACTACTACTCTAAGTAAGGAAATAAAGCAACTAATATAAAATAAGTTCTACAATAAAAAGACACGATACACTACTTGTGCGCATATTTGAAGCAAATAAAGGTGCACACTTTTCTTAGCATCCGGATTGGGGTCATGCACAGGTGAAAAGTGGCTATACACCAATTATCAATAGGGAGAAGTGTCCTACATATCATGGTCAAAAACCCAAAACCATTAAGACCTGACACTTCCAATGGATCCTAGAATTCATCATATTTAGCTGCCATCACATCTCCCCATTAATTGTTCACTTCCTCTATCTTCATAAGCATTTCCTAAGAGTGCCTTAATAATAATGGGAACAAGGCAAATTCCCATTATTTATTTCAATATATATTAATTTACTTATGGATTGGTTGGGCCAATTTATCCAAATCTTTACTCCAAACCAACTTAACCTCCAAGTTATTTTTCACTATTTTTGGCCCGAATGTTAAAGAAAAGGCCAAACAGGTTTGTTGGATTTCAGTCTGGACCATCCGAAGTTGCACCCCTGGCCATTACAGCCTCCCAAGACCTGAACTTTCTATGATCCATTAACTATTATATGCCACCTTAAATGGAATTTTACTGGTAAAGAATAGACATTGAAGTAAGAAAGTAACATACACTGTAAAGAAATGCCTTCCGCGCAATGTCTGATATTGTAAGCTGACTTTGGCTGGCAATAAGGAGAATAAATTGTCACTAAAGCCAAGTGATTATGTAAAAAAGAAAACTCCAAAAGATTAACTGACACCAAATCAAGAAGTCAAGTTATCATGCTGAGCCAATAAAGAGAAAACCACGAGAGACTCCATCCATATTATCAGTAGTTCCTTTGGAACTGTAATAATTTCAACTTTCAGGCTATACTCCCAACTCAAAAAAAAGCCTTAAAACCCAACTTCTTGGGTCTGATACACAAATCTTTAAGGAGCACAAATTTGAAACATAAGGAAACTAAGTTGTGAAAAAAAAAAAAAAAAATCACTGTGAAAAGCATTCATATTTTATTCAAGAAAATTATGGATAAATATTCCATATAGCATCATATTACCATAAGGTAACTAATCAAATCATAGTATTTCCAGTAGACAAATAAGGAGGTCTTCTTTCTTAATGCAAGAGAATATAGTCTAGTTTTATAGCTAAAAGCAACAGCAATCTGCATCAGTGAGGCAATTTAGCCTATTGAGGTATTGAGGCTCTCTCTACTGAAGATAGTGATTGTGACCACAGAAATGTTAACAGTGTGAGTTGTACATAGTATTTGGCTATATTTTAGTTTCCATAGTTTATTAGTTTCCATTTTTCTTAGGTTGCTATATTTTGTAGAATTGACTTTCCATTATTTTGTAATAGCTTCTCTATAAATTCTAGGTTTGTAATCTTATTGAATACACTTTTTGAATAAGAGATTGTTCTTTTCTCTTAAAGATAGTTTTCATGGTATCAGAGCACTAGGGCTATTGCTTCTTTTCTCTCTTTGTTGCCTTCTTCTTTCTCTTTTTGTTGGTGGTGCCTTCTTCTTTCCCTCTTTGCTACAGTGCCGCTACAGTGCCGCTACAGTATCGCTACAGTACCGCTACAGTACCTTCTACAGTATCGCTACAGTACCCGCTACAGGTGTCGCTACAGGTGCGCTACAGTACCCCGCTACAGTTGCGCTACAGTGCCGCTACAGTATCGCTACAGTACCTTCTACAGTATCGCTACAGTACCCGCTACAGTATTTTTTTTTATTTTTTTTTTTTTCTTGGTTAAGCTTGATTTGCATTATTTTTTGAATTTCTCCCTCTGTTGGCCTCTGTTTTCTGGGTTATTTCTCCCCTTTTTGGCACTTTTTTATTGGGTTATTTCTAGTTTATTTGCTGGTGGTTTTCTCTCTCATGGACTCTTTCATTGGTTATTTCTGAGTAATTTCTCTCTCGTTCCCTGCCAGTTTCTGTAATTGAGTTTCTGTTAGGCTTTCAACTTCTCTCCCAGCAAATATCAGGCTTTCTCTTTGATTCGTGACCTTTGTACAACTAAGTATGGCCGATGAAAAAATTCAAGCGAATGAATGTCCCTTTTGTCATCAAAAGGGATATTGGAAGAATTCTTGTCATACGCTTCTTACACCATGTGCACCTATGGTTCAGCCTCGTCCCCGCGCTGATCTTGCTGCCCCATCTGTTGTGAGCACAGTGCCACCTTTCCCTATGACATCTATGTTTGAGCAATTTCAGACTTGGCTAGCATCCCAATCTCAGTTTCAGGCTTCTACTATATCCACTCTGCACTCAGGTTTGAGTAATTTTGATTCTTCAGGTATTTCTTCTACCACTTGGATTTTTTATTCTGGTGCCTCTCATCATCTGACTCCAAACTTGTCTCTTCTTAAAAATTGTGTCTCTCCATCTTCTCCTATTACCATAGCTACTGCAAATGGATCTCACATGAATGTTAAATATATAGGCTCTGTCCTTCCTTCCTCTAGCTCATCTCTCTCTATTCCTAATGTATTTTTTGTTCCTCAATTGTCAGTCAGTTTGCTTTCTATAAGTCAGTTATCTGATTCTGGTTTTGATGTTATTTTCTCTTCTTTGACTTGTGTTGTGCAGGATCGGGTATCCAAGAAGCAGATTGGGACAGGGCATAGAAATGGTGACTTATATGTGGTGGATACTCTTCAGATTCCCGAGTCCAGTTTTTCTTCTGCCTTCTCTTCATTTTCTCTTACAAATAAGTCATCTCCTTTTTATCTATGGCATGCTAGGTTAGGCCATGTGTCTAGTGCTCCCTTAGAAAGTCTTGTTAAGTCTGGCCATTTAGGCAAAATCCCTATTGATGATATTCGAGAATGTAGTGAGTGTAAACTTGCAAAAATGAAGGCTTTGCCATTTCCTAAAAGTCTGTCTATTTCTGATTCTCCATTTGCACTTGTTCATACTGATGTGTGGGGTCCTTCCCCGGTAACTACTAAGGGTGGTTCTTCTTATTATGTTTCCTTTATTGATGATTATAGTAAGTTCTGTTGGGTTTATCTCATGTCTCATAAATCTGATTTCTTTCGCATCTTTAAAGAATTTCACTCCATGATTCAAAACCAATTTTCCACAACTATTAAAGTTCTTCGTTCTGACTTGGGGGGTGAATATTTTTTAACAGAGTTTACTGATTTTCTTCTTAACATGGGCATTTCTCATCAGTCTTCTTGTGCTGATACTCCTGCACAAAATGGTGTTGCTGAGCGGAAACATCACCACATTCTTGACACCGCTCGTTCTCTTCTTATTTCTTCTTCTGTTCCCTCTGTCTTCTGGGGTGAAGCTGTTCTCACTGCTGTCTATCTCATTAATCGTATACCTACTCCTCTTCTTTCTGGTTTGTGTCCCTATGAAAAACTCTTTTGTCAACCTCCAAATTATTCTCTTCTTAGAGTGTTTGGATGTGCTTGCTTTGTTCTTCTTTCTAAACGAGCGCGTACTAAACTTAGTGCTCGTTCTGTCTTATGTGTCTTCTTAGGCTATAGTTCCTTTCAGAAAGGTTTCCGTTGCTATGATCCCGTTTCTAAAAAATTGTATGTCTCTCGTCATGTTGCCTTTTTTGAACGTGTTCCTTTCTTTTCTATTCCTCCTCGCATAGTTCCTATTGGTAAAGAAGATCTTGTCTCTATTGATCCTTTTCCTTCCTCTGTCCCTCCAGATGAGTATATTTCTGATTTGGATTCTTCTACTGTCCCTCCTGTTTCGTCTAATGTTTCCCATTCTGACTTTCCCTCTTTTCCATTAGTTTATTCTCGCCGGACTTCTTCTCCTCCTCTTTCGTTCGATGCCCCTTCCGATGTTCTACCAACTGCTGACTTGGATACTGATGATCCGCCAACACGCCGGTCCTCCCGCCTTCGTCGCCCTCCGGTAAGACTTGGTTTTTCTAATACTTGTTATTCTCTCTCTTTTCGGAGTTTTCTCACTTCTGTACATTCTTATTTTGAGCCTCGATCCTATAAGGAAGCCTGTTCTGATCCTAATTGAATTGATGCTATGCAAACTGAATTGGATGCTCTACATAAGACTGGTACTTGGGATTTGGTTCCGTTACCTGCAGATAAGAATCTTGTTGGATGTAAATGGGTGTATAAGGCTAAGACAAATTCTGATGGCTCTTTAGAGAGATATAAAGCTAGATTAGTTGCCAAAGGTTTTTCTCAAGAGTATGGTGTTGACTATGAGGAAACATTTGCCCCTGTTGCCAAGATGACTACTGTTCGTACTCTGATTTTTGTGGCCGCTGTTCGTCATTGGCCTCTTTTTCAGCTTGATGTGAAAAATGCTTTTCTTAATGGGTTTTTGTCCGAGGAAGTGTATATGCGTCCTCCCCCTGGTCTTCCTCATGCATCGGGACTGGTATGTCGTCTTCGTCGCTCTATATGGTCTCAAGCAGTCTCCGCATGCTTGGTACGATCGTTTTCAGACCACTATCTCTCAAATCGGCTTCACTCCGAGTATTTATGATTCTGCCTTGTTTATTCGCCATACTTCTACTGGTCTGGTTGTTATTCTTCTGTATGTGGATGATATGATCATTACTGGTTCTGATATTTCTGCTATCGATGAGGTTAAACGTCATCTTTTTGCTGAATTTGAGATGAAAGACTTAGGACCCCTTCGTTATTTTTTGGGTATTGAAGTTGCATCCTCTCCTTCTGGTTATTTGCTCTCTTAGGCTAAGTATGCTAATGAGTTGATTCATCGGGCTCAATTGACTGATTCTAAGTTTGTGGATACTCCTATGGAGTTGAATGCTAAATTTTCTACTTCTGATGGTGTGCTTTTGGATGATCCTACCCCTTATAGGGAGCTTGTTGGTAGTTTAGTCTACCTCACTGTGACTCGACTTGACATTGCTTATGCAGTACATATTCTTAGTCAGTTTGTTTCTGCTCCTCGTTCTACTCATTGGGGTGCTCTCATGCGTGTTCTTCGCTATATCCGTGGCACTATCTTTCAGAGTTTGCACTTATCGTCTTCTTCTACACTTGAGTTGAGCGCTTATGCTGATTCTGATTGAGCTGGTGATATTAATGATCGCAAATCCACTTCTGGCTTCTGTGTCTTTCTCGGTGATTCTCTTATCTCCTGGAAGAGCAAGAAGCAGACTGTGGTTGCTCGTTCTACTGCCGAGGCTGAATATCGTGCTATGGCTCAGGTCACCGCTGAGGTGATATGGCTTCGATGGTTGCTTTCTGACTTGGGTGTCTCTGTCTCTCCTTCTACACCTCTCTATTGTGATAGCCAAAGTGCCATTCAGATTGCTCACAACACAGTCTTTCATGAGCGTACCAAACATATTGAAATCGACTGTCATTTTATCCGTCAGCATGTTCAAGCTGGGACTATTAAACTTTTTCATGTCTCCTCCGCTCTCCAGCTGGCCGATTTCTTTACTAAGACTCACACATCTGCTCGGTTTCGTTTCTTACTTGACAAACTCTCGATGCTCTCTGCGCTATCATCATGAGTTTGAGGGGGGGTGTGAGCTGTACATAGTATTTGGCTATATTTTAGTTTCCATAGTTTATTAGTTTCCATTTTTCTTAGGTTGCTATATTTTGTAGAATTGACTTTCCATTATTTTGTAATAGCTTCTCTATAAAATCTAGGTTTGTAATCTTATTGAATACACTTTTTGAATAAGAGATTGTTCTTTTCTCTTAAAGATAGTTTTCAAACAGAAGCTTACATAGTTACATGGGAATCAATCGGTTAATTTAGGGAATGTAATTTCCAGGACTTTAATTATTAAATAATTTCCTAATACAGCCAACGTAGAGGCAAATTTCCCAGCTGCAAGGACTGTTATCGTGTTGGAATTATTATTTATTATTATTATGGCTTATAATTTTTATCATCATCATCATCATCATCATCATCATCATTATTATTATTATCATTATCATTACTACTACTACTACTACTATTATTATTATTATTATTATTATTATTTTGCCTCTAAATTCTTCTTTACAGTGGAATCCTCCCTCCCCCCCCCGCCCCCCACCCCAAAAAAAAAAAAAACCAAAAACCCACACACACAAATTCTTTCTTACAACCCTACTCAACTCAACTAAGTCTCACTAACTCTAACCATGTTATTTTCAGTCTTCCTTTTGTCCTTTTAAGACCTTTGACTTGAATCAACTTAACACATTCATGCATTCCTAGGTCTCCGTTGCATATGACCAAACCATCTTAAACAATTTTCCATCATTTTTTCCTCAATTGGAGCCATTCCTACCTTCTTTCAAATGCATTCATTTCTTATTCTATCTTTCTTTGTATTACCACTTATCTATCTTAACATCCTCATTTTTGCTCATTTTTTAAGACATGTTTCTTACTTACTCAACATTCACTGTCATAAATCATACCTAGTCTTATATCAATCTTGCAAAATTTTTCCTTAAACTTTATAAGCATTTCAAATGGTCACATATTACTCCAGAAGCAGTTTTCTACTTCATTCACCCAACTCTAATTCAATAGACAATATCCTCCCCAATCTCTCTATCTTTATGGATAATTAATTCATGGTATCGAAAATAGTAACTTAACTTAGAATTAAACCCTGCTCTAGCTTCATCAACTAATAATATATTTTCAGATAATAACATACATGATACACCATGAAACTTCTTCTTAAATATGTCTAGTCAATTCATCTATAACTAAATAAAACGATAAGGACTTAATGCCGATCCTTGATGTAAGCCTGTTGTGATTGAGAATTCAGTTCTTTCTTCTTCTGTCATCTAACACCAAGTACAACTCCATGGTACATGTCCTTGATTACATTAATATATCGAATAGACACTCTTTTCCTTTCTAATACCCACCACATTATTCCCCTAAGAAACCCTATCGTAGGCATTTTCAAGTCAATAAACACCATATGCAGGTTTTTTTTTTTTTCTTATCTCTATCCTTTTCCATCAATCATTTAATCTTTGCACACACTCTTTTCCAAACTTTCATCATATGGCTTATGAGCTTAATGCCACGGCAATTAGCACAACATTGAATTCCTCCATTCATTGAGCATCTTTTTAGTCTACAATATCTTATTGAACAATTTAGTCAACCAAACTATGTCATCCTTACCCATACACATCCAAGCCTCAATGCAAATTCCAATTAGCCCAACAACTTTTCTTATTTTCATCTTTTTTTTTTCAGATTCATTAACTTCAATAGTCCTTATTCTTTGAAAAATCATATAATTCCTATCCCGAACAATATTACTGAGTGCTCTCAAGTTTGAATTCTTTGTGCTATTTTCATTAAATAATTTGTTAAATTAACTCCTCCACCTTTCCTTAATCTCATCCCCTTTTACTAAAACTCTCTAGTCCTCACCTTT
>JAESVK010001174.1:769602-791412 GCA_017140935.1 Hamamelis virginiana
TATATATATATATATATATATATATATATATATATCAGAACTTCTAATATCAGGCGCCCTCTTATAGAGCCACTTGCGATGAAAATTTTGAAAAACTGACTGTGGGATTAGATACTCCTATTATGTATGTTATGTCTGCCAAAAATCACAGTGATCCAATGGTTGATTTTTGAAAAATGTAACTTTGAAAAACTATGACTTTTTTGTTCTTTAAAATGTTATCATTTTTTAGCAGTTAGTTTTCTCAAAAACCAACCGTTGGATCACTATGATTTTTGGCAGGCATGACATACATTATAGGGCTATCTAATCCAATGGTTAGTTTTCCAAAATTTACGGTGCAAGTGGCTCTACAAGAGGGCACCTGATGCAAGATGCATCAGGTGCACCTGACCATAGCACCTCTGTGTGTTTGTGTGTTTGTGTGTATATATATATATATATATAGAGAGAGAGAGAGAGAGAGCATTCTTAAAGATTGAACGGGCAATAATAGCATTTCCTAAGAATAATTTAGCAATTAGCAGGTAGTTTAAAAAGGCAAGGAACAACCACTGCAGACTGGAAACTCCATTCTCTACTTCTTATGAAATTAAAAGGGCCAGTGTAGAAATTTAAAATTTCTGGTCATCTAAAGATCTGTGATTCAGCTGACCCATTCAGGAGAAAGCAAGAAACCAAGGATTAGGTAGGTATACCATTTTATTGACAAAAACAATGGGAACATGTAAACTTTTTTGAACCACTGCTTTAACTTCTTAAGTATCCAAATTGGGATCCGCATGTATTTATGCAGGTCAAAATCAGCTTGCCTGATTCTGAGATTTCCCAGACAGCCTCTAACTGACCAGAGAAGATACAGATGGATCACCTAATAACTGGATAAAACCTTGATAAAAATGATTTGTGTTGTTTTCCACACTTGACAAAAATGATTTAAAATTTCTCTTCCAGTGATCTTGGATGGTCATTACCCACTCATTTTCAAATCTGATTTGCACATGTTTCAGAGCTTCATTAGATTTTTCTGTCGTGCATTTTACCATATTTAGGAAACTGTTTGAAAAATAGAACAATTTTCCCAGAAAACACCTATATATGAGGGTATTCCTGGTATCTGTGATGTGTAGACATCAACAATGATTAAACCTTTGTGCAAGAGAAAGTTTAAGAAAGGCAATACATTTGAAAACTATACATATTCAAAACATGAAAAAAAAATCTAGTCATTAGCAACTATTTCACTTTGGTGTCTTGGGTAATATATATTATATTGCAAAGATTGCAGTGGATGCAGGCTGATTTAACAGCCTGATCAAGGACTGCAACCGTAACAGCTCCTCCCTCAATACACTAGGTTGAATTGACTGCAGTCGCGTATGCAATATAACTGCAACTGTTGTCTCCTAAACTGTAACTATTCTCGCTTGTTCCTTGTTTCCACCCACCAAAACTATTGAAATCCTATCTCAACCTAAGATAGAGTAATAAACTAAATTTGAGGATTAAATATGGGCAACAAAAACTTAGGATTGAAGCAAGGTTAGAGGAGACAACAAACGTTTGGCAACAAGGCCTTGCAAATTTTTCCTTTCCTGGTTGAGGTGGATGGAAGAGGATCATGATGACAAACAGACTTCATATATTAGTAATAAAAAATTTTAGACAATTTTTTTTTTTCCTGAGTTTTATAAAGGAGTCATTTCGATGTGTTTATGCTTTTAGTCTCTTTTTTCTTGATTTTGTTTAAAAAGATTTAAAACTCTCCTGCTAAGAGTTCAGCAGATTCTTTTTTGAACAACTGCTTCAAATTATTAAGAATTAGACAGTAGCATCTTAAAACAATGTAGTGAAATAAAAGATGAAATCCAGTCATGAATAACAATCAGGTTAGTTACCCAAGCATTTTGTAAAATATCACATCCAAATATATATATATACACACACACACACACAATGTAGTTAAACAATCACCTGATGATCCCCTTGCACTTTGCAGCACTGCAAAGAGTTGTTTCCTTCCTTCCCTAGTGTAAGCAGCCCTACTTTTTAAATTGTCTCCACCTGTTATATTCTGTGAAAAAGAACAAACTTACTCTTTAGACATTAATCTACAAGTCAGAAGCAAATAATTTAATGGCTGAACTTAACTGCAAACAGCAATGTTGCTATATTCAATTTTGAGTGAACTTCTATCGCTTTAATTCGTGGTAAGGGATAAACTGCCTCTCCACCTTGCTGAGAAAGAATACGAGGAATATCGATTGATTCAATTGCTGCAGAACAAAGGAAAGAATATCTGTCAGAGCAATTTCGAGAGCATATGACAATAAGCAAGATAATACACGACCAAGATCTATTAATTATGTGGCAATTTGGTTGAAATATGGCTTCCACTAAACAATTGGGTTTTAAACTAGCTGGCAGAGAGACTCACAAATGCCCTAGAATGTTTATCATTCAACTTTTCCATATATTCTCATTCCTCGTATAAGATATTTTGTCAGTTCTAGATTCATTCTTAAATTCTGGGACAATTCTGGATTCAATGTTGAATTCCGGGAGGATCGGTGGTGAGGTAAATGGCCTTTCAAACATTTATTTCTTATACTTCACCATTTGACAATATTCCGCTTGACTTCTATCTTGGAGATATTTGTTCCTTCTCACATCAGTCCTATACTGAAATTTCAATTTCAGATGCAATCTTAGTAATCTAGAAAGTAAAGAGCGCATTCCCCTCTTGATTTAAGCAAGGAAGTGTATCAATTCTTCTTCTCTTCTCAATGATCATACCAACACAGATGAGCCTTGTGGGTCCCTTCTTGCAACCATTTTCCATTCTTAGTATAGATTATCATGTCTTAAATGCTAAGAAGCACAAATATGGACACACAACATAGTTACGCCACGGCGCAGACACGCTGATCTCAAATTCTTAAAAATTTGGGATACACATGCATCCTTCAAAACGAGTCCTTTTGTATCATTTTTAAAAATTCTAGTTGAATTGGCAGTCATAGAAAAGATAGGATAAAAGAGAAAAGGATGAAGAAAAAGAAAAAGAAGGTCTCGAAGAGAGAGGTGTCATGTAGGAAGCATATAAAGTGTCGCGTCTGACATGTGTCCGACATTTCCACGGCATCTCCATGGAAGTGTTCGTATTCTTAGCTTGAATGTTCCTCACAAGTTAATTCAGAGCTCCAAAACTTACACCCCAAGTTACTCACAGAACTGTTTTTTCCAAGAAAATGAATACTTGTGACCTTCTGCAGGGCTTCATCCCCTAGCTTTTGCATTATATGCACCAAAGATCTTACCATTTCCGAAGGAACTGGAGTTACATCTCTTTTTCCACTCAAGAGGTACATCTCTAGTTGAACACTAATTTCTTTTTTTTTTTTTTTTTTTTGATAGGCAACCAAAAGGATTTATATTAGAAAGAAACGGAGGACAAGAAGTCCTACAAGGAAAAAACAAACAAAAAGAAAAAGAAACAACCAAGCCACTCCCCAGGCTAGGCACACACCAAAGCCCAATTACCCATAATAATAAACAGTGGAAAGCCCTTAAACTCCATAGAAACCGAAGCCCAAAAAGACCCTAAAAAGCAAACTCTCTCCCACAAACCATACTCACAATCACAATTATTGTTAAAAATCCCCGCATTTCTTTCCAACCAAATGACCCAAAGAATAGCAAGCACCACACATCTCCTAAGAACCAAAGGTCTTTTAGAAGACCCAAAAAAGACATACCCAATCTGCAGCATATCAGCAACAGTTTTTGGGCCACCCACCAATTTCTGCATTGCCCCTACTCCTTTTCACTTTGGTCCACCTCATTAATATGATAGAGATCAGTTGGGTCAAACCAGAGGAGTTTTCGCCTCTTGTGTCCTTCCATTTCCCAAGCATTGGCAGGTGTATAGGGAATGTGTGATAGAAAAGTGTCTTTTCATATATATATATATATTGATGATTGTTTTAACCCTGTATTCTGTATACAACCATCAGCTGGGAAAGGATTTAAACTTTGGCCTCTTTCTGGTCTTATGCTCTAAATTCAAAGGAATCCATTTTACAGTGTTGTTTCCCCTGCCCCTATGAGAATTTTACCATCCATCATTAGACCTCCTACTTCGGGTCATGTAAAGATAAACTTTGGTGGTTGTTCCCTTGGGAATTTAGGTGATGGGCATTAAAAGCATTTTCACAAATCATGATGGCACGATGCATTCATATTTTCTAGACTGGCTGGAATTACGAGATCTACCAAACTAAGTTCCTTACTCTTCATTAGAGTAAAACTCTTCATAAAAGCAAATCAATTGTCAAAGTGATCGGAAATATAGAAACAGTAACTTGTCTTCTCCCTTTAAAGCCCGAATCCATCCTTTTGGCTCTCCACTAGAGCAAAAACTCATCATAAATAAACACCCACTAATCCTTAAAAAAATAATAATAATAAATAAATAAAACTTGGAAAAAAAAAATCCTTTTAAAAAAAATAAACACCCTATAATCCACTACCTTCACTTCACCGCAAACCCTTGTTGATCAATGACATGATCTAAGCCTAATAAACATGATTGTTCACCTTCTCTAAATCCACTCTCTTATCTGTAACTGTCTTTTCATTCTTCAACTGCTTCATTGGAAACTAAAACTACAACTAAAGCTGACCAACCTCTCACAAGCGTACCCTGAATATGTCCTAACAAATTCCATGGAGACTCGTGAGAGCCATTGGAAACCGAATTTTTGAGGCTAAACTCCAGAATGAACCTGAAATCCTTAATGCAAGTATCCTACAGAACCCTCAAAGAGAATAAGGTCATAGATCTGTTAACTATGCCACCCAGAATAGAACTTAGCAAAGCTCATAAAAAAAAAATAGAACTTAGCAAAAACCTTCAAAATATAACAGCAATTCCAAAGCTTAGCCATGTTGAATCTGTTGGGTCCTGGAGGTTTTGTCCCTATCCATTTAAAAAATGACCCATTTGATCTTTTCCTCCTCAAATGGCCTAAATGGCCTCTCAAGCCACCTATCATTATTCTCAAAGATAGAAATCCATATGACCCCTTAAAAAATTGGCCAAGCCTTAATCATATTTTACGCTCTTAAAGCCCATGTAACTAATTAATCCCTCAAAGCCCCATCAAAAAGGTTTAGCTACATGGAAGCTTCCACGCAACCACCTTTGGGTCAAGAACTGGAATATTGCATTAGTATATAAGATCAAGTTCTTCAACTAATCAAAAAGAAATCACTTTGAACATTTCGATTTGCCAAGCTAAAATGTTGCTTCTGAATCAAAATCACTTAATCACATAGTGAATGAAACTGATTTAGGCAACGCTTATCCCATTGTGCACCATTCATGTAGAGTTCTCTTTAAAATAAAAGTATTGCTAAAACATTCCGTCACTTATGAATTATTTTCTAAAAAATTTCAATTAATGACACAAAAATATGAATAATGTCAGATGGTGGGGTTATGGAAAAGACATAATGACAGAGTTTAACAAGTTTGTAAAGGAGATCAAGTTCAAACTCAAGTGGGTGTGGGTACGACAATCAGACTCTGGGAAGATACATGATGTGAGGAAAGGCCCCTGAAAGAAGCTTTTTCTAAACTTATTTGGGATTGCAAATGTTAAGGAGATGAAGATTGCAAAAGGTATGGCATAGACAAGAGAGGTTTTGAATTGGAACATTACCTTTGATAGGAACCTTCATGATTGGAAGCTAGAAGGAGTTGCAGTTTCTTATGAGCAACTTTATTAGTTAAGGGGAGTGGAGGATAACATTGTACAGATAAGGAAAGCTAATGGAGTGTTCTCAGTCAAATCCTTTTTTGATGTCCAATATAGAAGGGGAGTGAGGATATTTCTGGCTAGAAGAGTGTGGAAGCCTTCAGTCCCTCCTAGGGTGGTGTTTTTTGTGTGGCTTGAGGTACTCAATGAGTGTTTAACAGTCGATAACCTCATGAAGAGAACTTTCGCTATACCTAATCGCTATGAGATGTGCATATCACAGGCAGAGACGATGGATCATCTACCATTGCACTGCTTAATGGCATAGGAATTATGGTTGTATATTTGCAGTAATTTGGAGGGGTAAACAACTTCGGGAGGGGTAAAGATGTAGATGTAGAAGGTCTTCGTGTTTGTAGTTAGGAAAGGAACATGAGGATTTTTTTTTTTCAAGGGAACAAAGAGTCAGAAGAGCAATTTAAGTCTGTTGCAGCTAGACTGTTTTTTGAGTGGAAGGAGTCGGTTGTTTTAGAAATGCCAGATTCCTTTTATCTTTTTTCAGATACTTCACAAATTTGATATTTTGGTTTGTTCTTTTTTTTTTCTTTTTCTTTTTTCTTTTTTTTTGGTTGCTTTGTATAACACGAGTGTGCAATGTCCTTTTTTTACCCTTTTCTTTATAATTAATATAATCCCATACTATTTTGCCAGATTAAAAAAAAAAAAGAAAAAAAAGGCACATCAACTACAAATTTAATCATTGTAATAAATTTAGTATTATACAGTGTCCCTACTTAAATAAGTCATATTGAAATCACCTTCTGCCAAAACAAAATCAAAGGGAGGGGGTAAGTAGGCTATTCTGTTTGGAATCAACATAAATGCTATTTTTGATAACAAGCGTATTCATGTGTTATCATATACAACAAAACATGAATGTAAAATTCAAGAATGCAACACAAAAAGTAGAATTCAGTATCTCAAACCTAGGATGTTCATGAACTTATCCTATGCTATCGTTGAATAGTAACAACAATAATAATAAACTAAAACAATTTGAAATATTTCAATAAGCTTCTGGAGAAATGAGGAACTAACATAACTTTCTTCAGCAAATGACTTGTTATAAGATAAAACAACATAAGAGAGAAACCAATCCAAGCAAAATATGGTGCAATTCACAAGATCAGAATCATTAATTTGTTCATAGAAAAAGGCAGAGAGAATTAATAAAATTAGCTAACCAGCAGGCTCAAAAAAATTGGCTTGCATAGGAGGTCTGTTTGGATTAATTATCACTCGTGTTTTCCACACTTGAAGAGTTCCATCCTTGGAAAGAGTGACAAGTGACCGCAATGTTGGAAGCCAAGCAATTGATGTGATTGGTTGAGAACCTACTTGTGTACTGAAATTGCAATTAGAACCAAGCGGTTAGAATTTAAAATAATAACAATAATAATAACATGAAGAAGAAGGGGATAATATATATAAAAAATTAGTGGAAGAATTACAGCTTTTTCTAGCACAAGTGACAAGATTGTGAATCATAATGCAATAACAGCATATGCAATGAATTTAGAAGCCATGTGAGATATTATGAAGCATGAGAACCAAAAATATCCAAAACCTGCAATAGATGAATAGCAACTCTCTCACCAAGCTTACCTACTTAAAATACCCACTTCATCCATAATCAGTCATTCCTAGACCCTAGACTCATCAGATTAATTAATGCTTTCACCACAGTTTGAGAACAGCAATCACATCTTATTTGATATCACAACCCACGGTAAAATACCCCAAACACCAAGAAAATGTCTAGAGCAGCTTGCTGCTTATATTGTCAAAATAGTGAAAGAACTAGTGTAGGATTGTTTCCTTTTATAATATTATTATGTTCTTATCTTGTACAGAGAGAGAGAGAGAAGAAGAAGAAGAAGAAGAAACAGGCTAGTATAACTCACAAAACAGACAACCCAAATGTATGACAGTTCCCCTTTTTTTCTTGAACACACACACACACAAAAAAAAAAAAAAGGCAGGGGGCCTTCAGGAACAAAAACTCCTACAAAAGAAAGAAAGAATATATATATATAAAAACAAAAAATAAATAAATAAGAAAACAAAAACAAAATACTCAAAAGCATCTGGAACCAGCCAAAAGAGCCACTACAAAGGGTAAAATTTCCTCCAACATATTTGTCCCTCTTTCAACGAGAAAGTCCACTTCTTGATTAGCAAATCTATGGACCCAAGATATGGAAGAGACCACAACAGGAGAAATGTCCAATATTTCATGAAAATAATAAGAGTATTTCCAAGGACCCGAAGAGCCATTCTTGATCCCATTGATGAGAGAAAGAGCATCCCCCCACAAGCAAAGTAGTCCAACCTCTCTTCCTGGCTTCTCTAATACCAAAAACCAAGCTCAAAATTTCGGTCAAAATTTTGGCCTTGATAGCTAACCCCATACACCAACGAAGGGAAAAGTTATAAATGATTCTAACCCCACCATCCCTAAAAATACCATCAAATCGCAATTAACCCAAGTTAACAAGGGAACATCCATCAATGTTGAACTTGGAATCCAGAGGAACTTTTTAGAATTAGTAAGAAGATGTCTCATGCAACTAGCAGTCCAATCTCTCAAAATGGACTCCAAAGGAATGCTGAATAACACCTTCGTGACCAAAACTCAATTACTTTGCTGTATCCTATGGTTAAAAAAAAGGATCTCAAACAGGTTTCAAGATGTAGAACCTACAACTGAAGAACTATAATGAAGGCAAAATCGTCACTTAGTCATTGGAGGGTCAACTCTCAAAGTAAGGGGATCCAGGCATCGAAGATGCACCACAAATGAAATATGATAGTTCTTCCAGGGGGCCTACTAACTTATCCATTTTGCTAGTACATCTTTTCTCTTTTATTTTATTACACTAGTAAATGTTTCTCCAAGTGGAGGCTCTCCAGTCTCTCACTTCCTACTTCCAATTAATACACACACAAAAAGAAAAAGGATTTAAAACTATAAATAATAATAATATAATAATAATAATAATAACAATAACACTCTAAAAGATAGCATGTTGCAACTAAAGAACAACCGCATAACCATAAACAACTCACATGCCAATCATACTAGGTCTCTCAGCTGATACATCCCATGCCAAAAGTGTACCACGTCTATCACCAACAAAAATCCATTCCAATGTTGGATGAAAAGCAAATGCACCAGCACCAATGAGCTTAATGGTATTATCAACTGCAACAATGAGCAAATAAGAAAGAAGTATGAGAGGAAAATGCTGTTTATAGAGGGCTAAAGCTATCAAATCCTAAACAAAAAGGAAAAAAGTGTTATTCCCATCTCACGTTGTAGTGTGTAATGAACAGCATATGTATGAATGTTGTAGGCTCGAATCAAACCATCCGCATAAGCTACATACTGAAAAGAATAATTAATTAATAATAAACGACAGTTGCTAGTCAAAAGGTTAGGACAAGTAATGCAGCAGAGATACATATCCAGTGACCAACAGAAGAGAGTTGAAACAGAATCAATCAAACTAAACACATTACCAGGACAGGCAGCCGAGGATGGCAAGCAAGATTGACAATAGGTTTCTTCAGATCCGTCTTTATTTTCGTTGGAGCCCTCCCCCCTTCAACGGTCCCAACAACTTCGAGCACACAGAACAGATCAAGAATTAGAAACACTACTGATCATACACGAAATACAAGGCTAGGTGATGGTGTAACAACAAAACTTTTTAAACTTTTTAAGTAACAGATTTAACTGCCAAACTATTTAGTAAATGATAACTTCAGAAAAACAAAACAACAAACCTGTAACACTCATCCTTCGTTGAAAACCAAAAAACACTACTGGTTGGAGAGGTGTCAAAGCAAGATGGACTTCTGTATCAGAAGAAATTTGTTCCATCCTCCTTTCAGGTGAATGTAACACGCATGTCTGCTCTGTGTCAAAATCACAGGATCGAATCGTACAGTCCTAAAAATGAAGAAAAAAATTACAATAAACTTAAATTTATTTTAGTCAATGGTAAGAACAGCCCACCCCTCCCAATGCCTCAACATCGTGCTAAGACAGCTTTGCCAACATAGATGAAATTCACCCAAATCAAGAAAGAAAATGCAGCCAGGAACTTTATGAAAGAAAAGCTTCAATGTATATACCCAATACTACAACAATACTTAAAACCAAATGAAGCGTATTTCTTACACACATGTAATAAATGAAGTAACAACAAAATCCAAGAAAAGGACAGAACAATGAAAACAAAAGCATACTGCACAATTTATATTGACGTATAAATAAATCTTCAAGAACAGTAAAATGACACAACCTTTTACCAATATCATGAAGTATATTATCAATTGAAATTGAAGAAAATATCATCATTTCCAATCATACTTGTAACCAATCCAGAAATCACTTTGGATAAACAAACCCCATCTATTGAACAAAGATCATATGGCAGTAAGAGCAACAAGTCTTATCAAATGTACATAAACCGCAATTATTATTCCACCATAAGAAGCAAGGAGCAAACAGACCCATTGTCATTATCATATCATATAATATGTAGAAAATGTAAAAAACAATGCTTTCCATCTTTATAAAAGAAAATTCTATTCAATTATCCGCCTCCATCCTAAATCTTGAAAGCCATTTTCCCGGGCCCTATCTGTAGTTGCTAATAGGTCAAATTTCCCGGCCCCCCCCCCCCCTCTTTTCTTTCACACTCTTCCATTTCACCTAATGATATTAAAGTTCTTCCCCTTTACTGTCTATAATCTTTTTTCACACTTAGTGCAACAGAGGAAGGACCCAAGAAGATAGAAAGAAAATAAGTTCACAAATTTCTCAGACAACTACAGGACTCCCATCTTGAAGGCTTCCTCTTGCATCTTTTATTGTTGAAACCCCACATAGTCCTCACCTTAAATGGGCACAAAAGTGATATTTGTTGTTTTAGACTTTTAGTAAAAGGTCACTAAAGTTTCTTTTAAAATTTAAACTACAATCATCTTCATTGACAAGTATCGTTAGATTTTTTACAACATGTTTATGGGAATATAAGGCATTTAAAAAAATAATTAGCGGTTGTTCAATAAGTAATGTATACCAAAATTGGTTTTGAAAGTAATCTCTATTCATTATCGCTTAGAATTCTAAAGAAAACCACCTTTGCTTTAGTAATTTCTTTACAGTTTTCTATCATTTTCTAATAGTTGGCACCTTCCTCCTCTGGACTATAATGATTTCTCCAAGTTGGCACTTGTGACTAATTCTCAGTTGCAATAAAGCAGCTATCCAGCCTGCATTATATCCAAAGAAAAGTTTTCCCATTTCTTACAAACTTTGTTTTATATTCCCCCAATGTGTCTCTAAAATGATTGTAATGGTTTTATGATATTATCCTAAGTTAAGTCCAACAAATTTATGTCCAATATTCAAACCAAATTAATTGTATCTATCATAGTAACTACAATTGTGCTGGTGCCACATCATATATAAAACAATTTTGACGTTACATAATTGGAAACAAACATGCAACAAAAACAGATCATGGTTGCAATTCCTAGTAACTGCACTGAAAACAAATATTGGCATTCCACAATGTTAAAAAGTTCTACCTTTGACAACCTTAGAATATCTTATACAATCCAAACATCCTAAATGAAGAAGCCTAGTTACAGGACCAACCTCAAGGATAGCAATCACTGCGTGCCCACTTGTAGGACTATAAGACATACGAACAACAGGAGCACCAATGTCAATCGACGAGATCTTGCTTCCAGTTAATGCATCAAATTCTGTGAAAGCAAGATTTGGACAATATCATATAGAAAAATCATTAATAATGACCAAAAGGCAAGGGAGATTCATAAGAGAAAGACAAGCTTTCTAAAAGAAAATAAATAAAAATATGCTAGACATACAATTGTTCCAAGTTACATGACAGCTTCATATCTATATTATCATCCACTGTTGTATACTTTTATCAACACCTCTGGATGCTGAAAGAGTCAAAGTGTATCATCACAATTCACAATTGTAATCCCACAGAATTTCAAGTTCTTTACGGTTTCTATGCTAGACGCTAACACCCTTATTGGTATCCTTGTCACATGCCATTCAAGCATCAACAATGATGCTTTGCCACAAGTTGGTACATCATATCATCAATCCATATCAAATTTAATACGTCCATATGGACCCTAATATTTTCAAAAACCACATGAACATTAGAGTATCAGACAAGAAATAATCAATTGGACTATCTTAGCACTATTCTTTTGGCAGAGTAATGCTGAAATAAATCACATAAGCAACAAGTCAATGAAACAAGGCTTATGAATGCCTTTTTTTCCTGTTCGCATAGGTTTGATACATACACCATTTAAGTAATATGATCAAGGTCCTATCACTCCAATGCATTATTGAACATGAAACTAATGACGCACAATATAATATTTAACCAGAAACAGATATAATGAAGGCATGATTATTCTAGCGGTCTAGCCCTTTTGCCATGTTGATGTGTATTGAAACATATTCATCTTGAAACATATTAACACAACATAATCACATAGCCTTTTGGATTTCTTAAAGTTATCAGGTAAGGCAATTGACATCCACTAACTCCATTGTAGTCAAAAGAGGAAAAACGAAAAAGTCATAAACTCTGTGACCAACAAATCCCACCAAAACAATAATGCAAGTATATTGGAAATACAATTGCTGATGAGAAAACGGATAAACATATTTCAAAAGAGAAAGGTATTGCAACTACCTACAAAGACTAAAGAGTGAAGACAGTTGAAAAATTGATGTAAAGCTAGAATATTATAGCTAAAACTTCAATAAATGCCTAATAGATCACAGTGCTCTATGGGTTTAAAATCTACATAGACATAGCAGTTCTCACTTTGTAAAGTATGCCTATCAAATAATTCGAGATGCGAACCATGCAAAAGCATACTGCACTTAGCATTAGTAGGCAATATGGACTCTAGAGATCCCTGAGGTGATCCGAGATAGAAATCACAACATTGTCACAAGCATATTCTAGTCTAGGAGTAACAAGCAGTGCCTTAGATGAGGTTCTCGTGCTCCGTGAGCATGCACACATGCATGAGAGAGAGAGAGTTTTCCATTAAGGGTCACAAGATTCAAGTTTCTCCCAGTTTTAGAATCATGTTGGCAATCTATACCATAGTCAACCTTCATCTCAGCATAGTTCCCTCATTTAAAGTTAATGTCATGAATTCATGATAACATTACATGAGGCACTGATCTTTTCTGGTAAAATCGGGCACGTTTAAGCATAGTGCTTACTCAACAATAACATGTCCATGCAGTCAAAATTATCTCAATATCACTAGCTTGCTATATTGTTATATCAAAATCATCATGATTGAGAAAATATGGATTTTATAGTTACTGCAGTAACATTGCTTTGTTCACATTATTATCTTCAATCTGTCCACATTGCAATTCATGCAGTAAAGAAGTGACTGCCCAGCCAATATATTGACAGTTAACCTCCAACATGCAATCAAATGCTGTTTGCTTGATCACCAGACCTCTAGACATATTTTCCATCTTCCCAAAGTTTCCAATATAATACCCATTGATATTATAATATAAGCTTGCCATCAAAATGATTTCATGAATTCCACCAATTACATTTGTTGTCCACAACACTGTTGCCATTATTGGATTGTGTCGCGAAAGCTACAAAGATAGCATCGCTCGTGGACCCTGACTTTAAAGTTCCCAAATGAAAGCTTTGGCTTGCCAGAGCTTCCAGTTATAGTATCCATTCGTTATATAGTTTCCATCAGAATGGTCCTTACGAAAACAACCCTCAAAATGCTAATTAATGGAAGCCAATTTCAACCAAATACCAGATATTCGAGAAATCTCAATTGTAGAGTTAGAATAAAAATTATAATTCTCCAGTAATTTTCATAATAACAAGTGTTTTCTTTTCTTCTTCTTTTTTTTCTTCTATTATGCTTAATAAATGCATGATAAAAGTGCTTATAATCAGCAAGCAGCTGATTCAACTTGTAAATTATAAGAGTGTGAGTACAGGGATTCGGTTATATAACATAATGATGAGAGAAAATTATTCACAGACAGAAAAAAGAAGGTGGGCACGGCGTACCGATGATGTAGGTTCCCACAGCGGCGGCGATAAGTGCCTGATTAGGATGAAATGTGGCGGCGTGAGGCTGCAAGGGTTTCACTCCTCTACCTACGTGCCGTAGATCCAGATGCTGCACCGTCGCCCACTCCATTGATCTTCCTCAATTTTCACCACCTATGAAGATCAGAAAACTATATTAAGAGAGAAACAAACAGCTTCTTATACTATCTTACACCCAATTCAGATCATGTACACAGCAATACAAAATCTATATATATTGCTGATAAAAAAAATACAATATATATATATATATATAGAGAGAGAGAGAGAAGCTTCAGATCCGGCATGGATGTACTGAATTGAGCTGTGATATTACCTGCTGACAACTATGTGGAGTTGAAGCTCGTCTGAATAACAAGAAATGAATGCGAAGTAAGAGAGATCGAAGAAGGGAAAAAAGGGAGGAAGATGGAATTGGGAGCATTGAAAAACTGGAAGGCTAAAAGCGTCATTTTGTCTTCCTTTTTTATTTGGGTGGGGTTATTGCAACTCACATAGTTCCTCTCCACACCAAATAATTTTTCATTCCTAAAATACCAATTCGCAAATTTACTTTAAAATAACATAATAATTTTAAAAAAAATCAAATAACTCAACTGTGTTTTGATCTCTACACTCAAAAAATAAAAATATAGTTATAGCCTTCTTCTTTTTCTCCATTTCATTAATTCTCACACAACTTGATCACGTTGTGGTTTTCTTTAATTTTAAGGATGGTTTAGAGTGAGAATAGGTAAAATGCAGCTCCGAGAGGATGAAAGCAATGAGAAAGTGAATTTTTATGAATTTTTTAAAAAAATTGTGAGTTGTTTGATTGGTTGCAGAATCGAACATTTATAAGTTGGATTCTGCCGAACATATATAAAATGTTCAGTTCTGTAATCGATCGAACATCACACGATTTTTCAAAAACAATATTCAAAAAACTTCAAAAAAAAAAACTCACATTCTCATTGCTCTCATCCTCCTGGAGCTTCATTTTTACCTATCCTCACTCTAAACCACCCTTAAAATAAAAGAAAACTACTATGTGACCAATTTGTATGAGAAAGAGAGAGAGGGAGAGGGAAGAGATAGTGAGATTTGGGTGTAGGTAATAATTTTCTTAGAATTAAAAACGGGGTTGGGGTCACTTTTGGAAAACTATGGGGTTTAGTTACAAAATATTGGGGTGTAATTACAATTTGGGTGTAGAGAGCAACAAGTGGTGTCGCAATAGGCCGATAACCCCACCCATTTTATTTTCACTTTTTCAATTTTGGTAAACTGGTGGGCCGAGCCCATCAACTGGAAGTTCGGAAGATATTAGTTGGGCCCTAGAGAGAAACATTTACTCAGCCCTTTTGTAAAACTAGGCCTCATAGATTCATCTTACAAGTTGAAGCCCAATTTAGTACTGGGCAGGTAAGCCCACGCAAGCGTGGAATTGCCTTCCCTCTTCCATTGCCACTTCGCCAGTGTCATTTTCCCTCTCCCCCGACCAACCGAGTAGGCTATGAAATCATCACCGCCAACTCACTCCTAAAGAGGTTGGGAGCTTATAGCCCACCCTATCTCTAGCAAGGAACCCTCTTGGTTGATAGAAATGTAACATACTGGACTCACTTTGATATTGTGGCATCCAGTCTTAGACCATTTTAAAATAATCAATCACGATAAGAGACTAATCGATTCAAGGATCTTATGTCAAAATGGATACTTCGATCTTATGCCATATCCAACATACGTGAAACGTGACCGAAGCTTATCAAGGTACTCAGCAAACTTGTTTTGATACTACGGCATCCCGTCTTCTACCATCTTAAAACAATCAATCATGTTAAGAGATTATTCGCCCAAATGGATAATTCCTATGCCCTATCCAACTGAAGTGGAATTTGAGAAGAAGTCATTAAGGGGCTTATCAAAAACTTCGTGCATATCATTGTTCGAAAACTGCCATTATAGCAAGAAAGTCAGCACACACATTACCCTACCCATTTGTTTGTTTCATTTAGCAACTCCAATAAGGAGATGGCAAAATCTCTCATTCTATTTAATACTTTTGTCACCACATCTTTGAAACTTTCAAGTGGTCCTTGGAAAGGGGAAAAAAAAGCGTGTGAAAGAGAGAGAGCATATCATTAAAGAGGAGGGGGATAAGTATTGAAGCAGGAGAGAGTGAAATCCAAATCCTGTGCACATTTAATGAGGATGGATTTTATGGGGCCAGCATGGATCTCTCCTTTAACACAAATTCTATTCTGTGAATAGATGGTCCGATCCTATCCACATTCCTGCTCAAATTTTAGAATGAGTGGATACACACAAAATAAAAAAAAATAAAATCCGAATAAATATGGAGCTTGAATTTTTTAATTAGATTTTCCTGTGCTTAGCTAGATTTACATTGATGCTAATTAAGTTCATGATACAACAACATCCAAAAATATATCTCATGTTTTACTTTGAATGATGTGTTATGATATTAGGTATATATCTAAGCAAATTCAAATATAGAAAAATTGAGAGGGTCTGTACTCATTAATAATTTAAAATTATCACAATTTTATTTTATTTTTTTCCTTTTTCTGCTAAACTTCTTACATACGTCTTTCAGTCAAAGATGTACTGTGATGGCATCGACTGCATGTGGAGGAAGATAGTGGCAGTGACATCCTTCCTGACACATAATAATGCAATTTTGTTTGAGGGTAAATTTGCCATGTTCACTCTTGGACTTCAAGTAAGGCTGTTATTTTGATAAAAGAGTAAGAACATATATTTGAAATATTCAAAATCTCAAGGTAGAACTTTGGGAAATGGGAAAAGGAAAGTGGCAGTGCTCATTATTTTCTACTGTTTAAGAATGGCTGTTTGCATAGTATATATTGTTTTTTCCAAGGGTATGGGAGAGGAATAATTCATTGGGAGTACTATGACAATGACCTATCATATTAATTTTCGGCAACTAATTATTGCAAATTGACCGTCCTTTTTATTAGGGAGTAAGACTAGGACATATCATATTTAAAAATAGAAAAAAACCTATCATGATACCTTTTCGCACCTAGCTTTTGCAAAAATGTGCCTCCAGCCCTCTATTTTTTGGAAGGAAAAGGAAAGGACTTTATTGCAATAAAATCTGTGTTTTTTTTTTTTGGTTTTTTTTGTTGTTTTAAAAAAATTATACCAATAGATTCTTGTATGAGAGTCTTATACCTTTTTGGATAATACATGAACGTGCATAATTAATAATTAAAATTTAGAAATACCATTTAATTATACTCAAAATTCAGATTCCATAAATGGTCCAAAAATATTAATTATCTCGAATTCCATACAATGGACAGGATGTGTGGATTTACCATATACATTTTTCTATTGCTAATTCGGGTTAAAGTGTCTAGTGCAATAGTTTTTAATTTCGGGCTAAAGTGTCTGGTGCAATAGTATTTTTCTATTGCTAATTCTTCATTTATACAACAATTAGAGAAGCCAATATGAGATAACGGCAAGGGTGCAGACGCACAAAATATCCCATGAATCGGTAAGTGTAAAATTTTTGGTTTTATGGTTTGATTCGATAATAGAAGAATATATTTTGGGGTTAAGGTTTCAAAATTTTTTATTTTTAAATATGGGTTTTCATGAAGTTTTGCAAAAAAAAAAAAAAAATGAAAAGAAAAGATTTTACAGGCACTAGTCATGTATCTTTGGATTTATTTGTTGTTTTATCTTAGTTGAGAGATGATGATTCATGCATTTATTTTGGGTTTAGTGTGTATCTGAGTCATGTATCTTTGTAAATTGAAATATTGTTAAACATATACAATACAATGTTTACAGAAATCATGTGGGTAGGGTCATGTATCTTTTTTTTTTCCTTTTTTCTTTTTTGTTATTAGTTGTTTGGTTTAAAATGGGAAACTTGGCATGTGTTTTTTTTAACACTACGTCATATATCTCTGGTTTTTTTATTGGTTGTTTGGTTTGAAGTAGAAAACTTGACATATATATATTTTTTTAACGAAGGGTCATGTATCTCTAATTTTTTTGTATTGGTTATTTGGTTTGAAGTGTGAAACTTGACATGTATTTTTTTTTTTTTTTTTTAACACAGGGTCATCATGTATCTCTACTTCTTCTTCTTTTTTGAAGTGGAAAATTTGGCATGTGGCTTCATTATAAGAAGGGTTATGTATCTTTGACGGTCCGTATATCTCTGGGTTTTTTTTTTTTGGGGGGTTTGAAGTGGGAAATTTAGCATATGGTTCATTGCAAGAAGGAGATTAAATGTGAAAATAATATAATAACTAAATGCTAGCTAAAAATATGGAAACAATAAGAAAATGGTAAATTAGTCACTATCTCATTTTTAGTTGACTTTAATTTTAACCTAGAAGAGCTTATTGGTAAAGAATCTTATCAATTGGATTTAGTGATAATAAAATCTGTTTTCACTTTTCAGGGTCTTTTCGATCATTTTCCCAACAACAAAAAAAAAAAGAAAAAAAAAAAGAGCTAGTATATTTAATGAGACAAGGCTTTATACCTTATGTATTTTCTCTAAGAACTTCACAAACCTTTTTAGGGGTCGATGACTTGTTAATATAGTGACACATCCATATTTTTATGAAAGATATTTCGAGTTTGAGCACCTATTTGTTACTATTAGGGTGGGGTATGAGATATGGGTATATAGGCTAGTTTTCTATCATTAGGCAAAAAAAGAAAAAAAAAGAAAAAGAAAAATAATTATAACTATATATGTTAGATTAGCTAGCCTACATAAGTATATATTCCTGTGAACCAAACCCACCTCCAAATTTTGGTAGGTTGCATGGTGCACACATATTTAGTGTAAGGAATATTGATCATGGTCCCCCAAAAGGCCAAAATGAGCCAACCCCCAATTTTACCTGCCCTAAATTTGAACCAACATTAATCGATAACTCAGAATGAAAGATGATATGTTGCAATTATGTTCCAATCATTTGTTTAAAACTGAGGCCTTAAATTACCGAATTGAAGATAAGTGATCAGATGGACGGCTATTAATTATCAGCATATATTGCAGTGCAGCACCTCATTAACTATATATGGCTAATGGCTGTAATCAATTACTGCCACCCAGCTGCTTCCATGGCTAGTCCAGTAGTCTTTGTGGCAACACCAGTTCCATCTCCATGGATCTCTTTCATTAAATTTATGGGTAAATTAAAGCTGTAAGGATCGAAGCCACATATGTCAATTCAATATATATATATATATATATATTCATTCTACTATAAGGCCTCGTTTGGATCGGGGGAATCAAATAGGTCGGAATGGATGGAATCAGAAATTTATTCCATATGAAGCGTTTGGATACTGACTGGAATTAGGCGTCGGAATGACTATCCATTCCATTTCCTGTGTTTGGCAATGACAGGAATGGAATGGAATTTTTTGTAATTTTCCAACTTTACCCCTTTGCTAATGATCAAAAAATATTAACATAAACAAGATGAAACTACAAATCTAAATTTTCCAAATCAAAACCATAAACCTGCCAATCTTCAATTCCCATCAAAATAAAATGTTTTAAATTCAAAACCATAAACATCATACTCATCTCCAATGCTTTGTTTAAAAAAAAAAAAAAAAACCACACGGTGGAAGAAGAAAATTTCATTTTCCTTCTTTTCCTCCACTTTCTCGACAACCAAACGGAGCTAGGGTTTTCTAGATCACATCAAACACAGCAGATTATACCCAATCATAGAAAACAAATTATATCAGAATCAATTTTTTTCACATAACACAAGTCATAGATCACATATCAAGCCCTAGATTTGACGATGTATGGTCAGATTTTAGCAAATTTTTGAGAGATAGAGTGGGGAGAGGGTCAGAAAAAAAGAGGAACCTGCAACTGGCTGAAGACGACGGCGAGGGTCGGGTTTGAGATCGATGGCAAACATGGGAGGGACATCGAGGTTTGAGATCGAGTTTGAGATCGATCTCTCGGGTTTGAGACGGAGACGACAACGAGGGAGGAAGACGACGTCGAGGGTCGACAGCAGCATAGGAGGGACATCGGCGGCGAGGGAGGGAAGACGACGGCAAGGAAAGATCGATGGCAACTGGCAGCATGAGAGGTCGGGTTTGCAGGGATTGCTTTGGTCTTTTTCTCATTCCAGCCAAAGGTTGGAATCACAATACCACCAATCAGTATGAAATGTGATTCCACCTTCTAAGTGGAATCAAGCCCCGTTCCATTCCGGCGCATTCCGGTGTCTTCATTCCATTCCGGTCAACAATTTGCATCCAAACACACAATTTCCGTTCCATTCCCATTCCAACCTTCGGATTCCCGCGATCCAAACGGGGCCTAAGGTCGATCTTGCATAACCTTATGCAAGGTCGGCTCCATATCTCTAATTTTAGAAGACCGTTCGTAAAATTGACCGTTGGATTAGAAGTTTCCCTTCTATATGTCATGCCTGCAAAAAATCACAGTGATCTAACGGTTGGTTTTTGAAATAACTCATTGTGAAAATATACAACTCATTTGTTCTTCAAAAAATCACCATTTTTTTAAGTCAGTTATTTCAAAAACCAACCGTCGGATCAATGTGATTTTTTGCAGGCATGACATAAAAAGGGGGAGCATCTAATCCAACGGTTAGTTTTACGAACAGTGTTCTAAAATTGGAGATATGTAGCCGACCTTGCATATGGTTATGCAAGGTTGACCTTATAATAGAATGACTATATATATATACAGGAGTGATGAGGCACGGCCGACCGTGGCAAGCCCATATGCGGTAATCCTCCAATGGCCGTTGGATAAAATGGAGGGTAAGGATTGAGGCAGCGTCCGATGGGGTTTTCAACGCACGCATTTAATGCGTTGCACGGAAAGGTGAGAATGGCAGGCGTCTGTCAAATCTCTTGTCCCCCAATAAACTGCTGTTAGAAACAGCGGTTTTAGAATTAATTAAAGAACCGTTGTTTGAAACAGCGGTTTTAGATGAAAACAAAAAGTAAAAAACACTTCTGGTCCCTCCCACTTAGCGACATATCAGAAAAGCAAAACCCGAGAAAACCCCCATCTTCCCCAATAGCGAACGCCGTGAACCGCCATTGCCGCCGACCCCATTGCTGCAAACGTACTCCAGAGGTGACCCATTTTCCGCCAATCTCGTCATTTTCGACGATTTCACAAAACCCCAAAACCCTCCAAACCCCATTGCCGCCATTAACCCGAGAAAACCCCATCCTCCCCGACCCCATTGCCGCCTATCTCGCCGGAGCAAGCCCCCTTTCGTCGCCTCTCAAAGATTTTGCATCGCCGGATCACTTTATTGCTGTCAAACCCCTCCCTCCGTCATTTGCAGAAGGTTTTCTTTCTCTCTCTCTCTTTTACGTCATTTACTGCTCCATCCACTGTGGTTGTGTTTGCATATTTTCTGCAATGTGGTTGTGTATTGGGTTTGCATTTTTTGATGCTGGGTTTGCATATTTGCTTCAATGTGGTTGTGGTTGTTGTTGGGTCTATATATTTGCTGCAATGTGGTTGTGGCTGTGATTTGGTTTGCATTTTTGCTGCAATGTGGTTGTTGTTGGGTTTGCAGGGAAAATCAAAACATTTGTTTATGCATGTATATATATGTACTGTTTACGAGCTCTCTCTCTTTAACTATTTTGGTATAGTTTTTGTATTGTTTTTTGAGCTGTATGATAATGAGCACTTTTTGTCCTTTTAAAAAAACTATAGTACCATCGATACGGAAGCGTATATCAAACTATAGTAGCGTTAAACCTGATAGAGTTGT
>JAESVK010001174.1:813343-880320 GCA_017140935.1 Hamamelis virginiana
CTGAATATAAAACTTTAGTATTTGGTAAGCTAATGCCGAATATGTAGGTTTAATATTCGGCAATTACATATTTGGCATTAACTTTAAGAAGACTACAAACTACATTCGATTTTTTAGAGTGAAATATAGTATTTCATATTCGGTATTAACTTACCGAATACTAAAGCTTAATATTCGGATTTATCGGTCCGAATGCGAATACAAACACAAATTTTTTTTTTTTTCAATTTTTCGATCAAAATAGAAAATTTTTCGTAACACCATTATACCATAATAGTTATAAAACGCTACTTTTCATGTTTTGAATAAATTTATTCCAAATATGATGTTTACCAATAATATACAAACCTACTTAAAATGAAAGTGTTGGAGTAATATGTTTTAGGTTTAGTGTTGGGAATAATGGGTGTCAAATAGAATTGTGTCTAGTATTTAGATTTGGGGCATTTATGGTATTTTAAAACTTTTGCTTTGTATAAGAATGGATTGCCTAAAAAATTAGTGGACTTAAAAAAGGATAAAATAGACCCAATAAAAATTTTATATGGGCTGTCTTTAGTAAAATGGTGTGATGTATATAACCCCACCCTATAAAATATCATATCTCCAAAAAGATCACTACTAGTATATATAAAGGTGTACCTAATATAGCACCAAAAAAAAAAAAAAAAGTCTGATCGGTTTTTCAAAATCTTTTGTGAAATTGGCAATATGCCAGTCATCACCTTACCTTAAGCAACTTTGTGTTAAAGTTACCTATAATAAACTCACTAATACACATATCCATGTAAGCGCGCCGGCGCGCGCACATATATATATATATATATATAATTTTAAAATTATATATGTGATTTTAAAGTTTTACTTTTAAAAATTCTAATATTTTTTATGTGTAAGACTACAAGCACCAAAAATCCACAAAAAAAAAAGAACAAAGAGAAATGATTTTCCAACATTTGATATGAGATTCCTTTTAGTCATTTCAGCATCATTCTATCATAATATGAATTAGACACTATCATGTCAGCTATTGCCTCCAAAATATCCGTACAATCAAACCAAGGCATCTATGTCCACCGTCAACACTAGCACTATAGCACACAACACCTACATCAAACAACTCCACCACCGTCACCCACCTTTTACACAATGTCAGCAAATGCTTTTTCGTTTTTTTTTTTTTTTTTTTTTTTTTTTTTTGTATAAGCGTGTGTTTTTTTTTTTCCTCTTATTTTTCAAGTAAATCGTCCAGCAAGTGTAGGGATCTCCCTAAGAATGGATGCTTTGGCATACCTCAGTCGATGCAATGGTGTTTGATCGATGCCATTAATCCATCGCATGGAACTCTGGTTATAGGATGAATAAATCAAGACACGTTAGATTGAAGAGAGCGCCTCATCATGCATTCAACCTGGAAAACTGAAAAATTAAAAATCAGTCATTTAACCAAGGCTTGCTAACATGGGAATGCAATAAGAAATAGAGAAATGACATTTGCAAGCACTGCTTTTCTGAGGCTAGGAGTCATTTAAGCTTACAGTCTTTAAATGAAAAGAATGCATCAAGGATGAGCAAAGCAGTGTGATAGTGAAGTAACTGTTCCATGCAGGAATAAATCAGGGACAAAAGTATAATATAGGTCTTCCAGGTTGTGTGTGAATTGGCTAAGGCCTCATTTGGATTTGCTTTGCTTAAAATCACTTTTGGAGTTCAAAATTGCACTTGATCTAAGAGATGAGGTGATAATCGCTTTTAAATGACTCGAGGGCTGATAGGATGGCCAGCCAAAGTTATACCCCATAGCTTTTGCCACAACCGCTTTCAGCATGAAAACTTTTATATGTGAAGAGATTGTTTAGATACAACTCGAAAGAGAGATGTGAAGACATAGTTCTCCAAAAGTGATTTTAGGCAAAGTTAATCCAAATGGAGCCTAAGCCAATGTATATGCTTTTGGATGAGTAAATGCAATTTGTGGATGGCTAATGATATGAACAGACGATGGAACAACAACAATAATTGTTCTATCTCACACATGTTCTTCATATAAATTATAATCACCAAAATAAATCACTAACATATAAATAGGACAATGCAACTGGTAGGCAGCTCTTACTGTATATTCCTCGTATTAATCTGTCATAACATCAAATCTAAAATACAAATCATTAAAAGGTGAATGTAACTGTTGTTTCATGCTATCAGTTTGTGTAGCCAACGAAAAAATAATCAGAAGAGGGAGTTACCAGCCATTTATGTGCATGTATTCCCTCAAATTGGGGGATGCATCTGGTGCTGCAGCATTTCCAACAAGAGGAAACAAAGCTTTCAGATCCCCATGTAAGGACATCCTAATGTAGACCAGCTCCAAATCTGCTCTTCCTCTGTCCGTAAGCCCCTCTTCCTGAAGGAAATGGTGGTAATGACCTATCAATATTCATCAGCTCGGGAAATTGGTTAACCCTAGGCTCAAAGTTGTAGCTGGGATCTGAATAGGCATGGTAGGTATAATTGCTATAGTTGAACCCCTGATGTCCGGGTGCAGACGTTACATATGCATCACCATATGACCTGAAAGGTGGCAATCTCACAGAAGAATCAGCAGAAGACCTGAAAGACGGCAACCTATTCATAGTTGAACTGGGGGCCACCTCATAACTAGAGAAACCAAGTGGCGCATTCCGGTGGTGGAATCCCATTTGAGACTGGTAAAGATTTTGTTCAGGATGAGGGTAAGTGTGAAAAGTCGAAACTTTATCTTTACTAAGGTAGGAAAATTTCTGATGCCTCTCAGAAGATTTAGAGGCTCTCGACTTTTTGATTTGCCCTAAATTAACCTGTCCAATTGGAGGGCCCTTTTGACGACGATTATTTGATTTTGAATGTCCTAGTGATGAGGCCTTTCCACATCCATCAACATGCTTCCCTCTTACAACTTCATTAGTCTGTCTCGTTCGAGACGGTCCTGCATGATGGGAATTTTTCTGACGCTTTGATCCTAATTATCATCATTAGTAAGTTAGTAAGTTGACATAGGAACTCTAAAGCTGTAAAAGAATACACATGCAAACACAAAAAATCTCTCTCTCTCTCTCTCTCTCTCTCTCTCTCTCTCCATACCTCTGTTTTCAGACGATGTCTTCTTGGTTTTCTTCATCGCTCTCACAAGTCTTGCTGCGGCACCTCGTTTGTGCTTCTCAGCGAGGACTTTTAATCTTTCTGCTTCATTATTCCAACGCTAAAAAGTGAAACAAAAAGAACATACAAGTAAATCAAAATCTTAATAGGACAATGAGTGGGGAAGTGAAGGAGGATGCAATTCCAATAGCAACCATTACCTGTCTGAAAGTCTTCAATCTATAGAGGTTACGGCCCTTCACAAGCAAAGGAGAAAGTGGAGGCAATTTCTTAACCCCCTTGCTCCAAAGTATTTCAACCTTGTAAACCATGAGAAAATTGATCAACAGCTGGCTGACTCATTAAACATAGAGTGCAAAAACAGCAAAAGAAGTGGCACAGAAGCAGATGAATAATCATAACTCCAACAAATAGGGTCATTAGTTCTTGTAAATGTATATCTCCCAGGTGAGACACAAATAAAGGGTCCTGGCCAGAGTATGCACCATAGAGCAGAAACAACACATGTTCCTACCCCATAATCAACTTAAATGTTCTCCAGAGAAAATAGCCCACATTCTTAGTCTCGGTCTTACAGTAAATGTATGTTGTTGCTTGGCTGCACCGTAGCTTTCCTTAACAACCCTCCCAGCAATAGTTCTCTTTCCTAGAAGACGCCCACTCCTGATAACTTTGTCAAACCTGTTTCCAATCAGATCCTCAATTTACATGGCAAATAAAATTTGGATCTGGGATAGAAAATCATAAAATTCAGAAAGTATGGAAGAAGAGCTGGGACAAGTGAGTACTTCTCATAAACTTTCTGTGTGAACAGAACAACGTCTCCCTTACAGACATCACCTGCATGAAAATTAAATAAGTACAAAATTGATGAAATGAATGGAACAACACACACAAAAAACAGTTACCTGTACAATTGATAACAAAGGATGATCCGGGATAGAGTGCTTCACCATTACCATCTTTTATCCTGATATGTAGAAAGAATATAGAAAGAATATTCCAAATCAGAAATAGTAACTGAATTATTCCCTCCATCCCATAATATTTAAGCACCTTTCCTTCTTTGGCTGGCCCACGATGATTGTTCATTATAAAAAGTCAAAGCATACAATTTTTTTTTTCCTTCAACAATATCCTTTGCTATATTAAAAGTGATAATTAAAACACAATAGAGCTGTCAATTCATTAATTGCAAAAGGAAGGCAATATTGGATAGATAAAACTGAACAAGTGAGATGGAAATGCATTAATTGCATCTCCTCAATATGTGTGTTTCGTCAACATACTCTAACATTGTGGGATGAACAGAGTACAAAACATCAGAAAGAGAAACATGTTATGCTCATAGAAATTCTTTCTTGAAAAAAGAAAAAGGAAAAAAAGAAACAAATTATTCAATAACAACTAACTTAAATCTTACAATCCATCTCACACTGCTTGACCAAATAGATAGTTTCTATGATCTATACTTGACAAAGGTCACGAATGTGGTATCAGACCAGAATTATAATATGAAATTCATTATCTCCATGAATAATATAAGACTTGATGTCATCTGTGAATATGCAACTAATTAGACGCAGAATTTTGGTATTAAATTGAATTGACCATTGGTGACAAAATAGGTTCCCCTTCTGTGCATCTTAACAATTTATCTTGGTTTGCAACTCTGAAAAAAACTAAAATGGAGGACTTCTGTTTCAACTCTTTTTTGTTCTTCCTTCTATCTACTATTTTTTGTTATTCCCTCTTGCAGCTGGGAAATATAACTGCAAAATGATGAAACTTTTTGACCTGTCAACATATAACATGATACCATGTCTTCAGCCAGACATTCAGAGGCTCCAAACCCTTAAATTGCATGTATGTACCAAACTCATGACTCTTCAATAGGTGTGATCAGCTTAATAAAGGCTTGGAGCCCAATTATTCATATGGCTGTCTTTTGCAGCATGCATTCATAAGATCGTTCACTACATCTGTGCCATTGAGATAATATTTCTTTCATGAGAAATTAATTCACATTTGGCGAATTCTATTTTATTCTCCTTGGGAAAAAAAGAGAGGGGGATTTTGCATTATCTTTTCCCGTGACATCTGCGGGAAAAGTCCTCTAGCTTGATCCTTTCCCATCTTCAATCATGCCCCCGCCAAATTTGGGGCATAGAGAACTTGGCAAGGAGGTGAAAATATATGCAATTTTTATTTTCCTTTTTAACGAAATAATAATAAAAATAATATAAATAAAAGCATGGACACTCATCAGAAATATGGAATTCCTCTACCTGACAGCTTTCCATGCTCTCTCATAGCATACAGCACAAGCATATGGCTCCAACCAGAGGTGGTTTTTCAAACTATACCCTGAACTCACTTACTGCCTATCTTTTGCTTTTAAGGAAAAAATAATAAAAAAGCATGAATACACATTAGAAATATGGAGCTCTTCAACCTGGCAGCTTTCCATGCTCTTTCATAGCATACGGCACAAGTACATGGCTCCAACCAGATGTGGCTTTTCAAATTATACCGTGAACTCACATATTACCTATCGGGTGTAAACATTCAACTTGCAAGCTTATATGTTTACACTTCACACTAGTCCCCTATAGTAGAACAGATCAGAAGATTGCCTCTAGTTTGAGTGAATATCTGGTCTAGAAAAGTCCTCATAGCTAAAACAATTATCATATTAACAAGATTCTTAAGTATAATGTATATGTATATACATACATACATTGATTAACTCAAAAATGTGTCATCACAGCTATCAGGATCAGCCATGTTAATCCTATTTCATTATTCTAAATTATCTAGGGGCATATCTCCTATTAAAAATCATAGACCCTAGTGTCTTTTCTCATAGCATCAATCAAAATCCCTTTTAGCCTTCTTCTTATCCTTCCATTGCCTTCAAGAGTTCAAGTAAAACCAAAACACTCCTTGTTGGGGTAGCCATAGGTCTCACAGCACATGATCGAATCATCAGGCTAATTTCTTATATCTTGTCCTCAACTGGGGCCACCTCTAACTTCTTTCAATTTTTTTTCTAATCCTATGCTTTCCTGTACCAACACTCATGCATCTCAACCGTAGTTTTAAGTATCGAGTATTGGACCCATAACGGTAACAATAAGGTGTAATAGGACGCGGGTGTATCGGGTGATACGTAAACGGTATCGAGCGCCCTAGGCCGTGAATTTTTTTCTTTGCACATCAAGCCCCAAAAGTAGTAATACACATGTTTTCACCCTACGAACATGTATATTAGTGTTTTTAAAGATTTTTAGTGAATGTATAATGGTATTTGTTGACTTGTAGTTTATAATTTTGTACATTTTTATTTTTAATAATTTATAAAATTACTTTTCTAATATTTTTAGAAATTTTCTTATAGGAAATTTAATGTTTTAAATTATTTTAAATGTTTTTATAATTTTAAATTTTTTTTCATAATTTTAAAATAATTGGTTTTCAATTTTAATACATTTTCTTATTTATTTTAAAAAACATTCCAGATTATTAAAATTTATAAAAAAATTTAGAAATTATTTTTTCAGATTTTTATTTTAAAATTTTGTAAATATTTTTGTTAATAATAATTTTAGATTTTTATTTTAAATGTTTATAAATAATTTTAATAATGTTTTTAGAATTTTATTATAAATTTTTCAAATATTTTAAGAATGTTTATTAATTTTTGACATATTTTAACAAATATAAAGTATTTTATAAGTTAAAAACTTTTAATAATTTGTTAAAATGATAACAATAATTACAAAATATATATATATATAGAAAATAAAATAATTAAGATAAAATAATAATATTCATATTTTCAATTTATTATGTATTTTGACTTTTCAAAGTGTTAAGAAAAAAATACAAAAAAACAATTACAGTATTAAACATTGCGGAATGTTGCTGGACAGCAACAGCTTGGGGCGCTGAATGTGAGTGTGTGTATATATATATATATATATATATATCAGGAATGCTACTATCCGGTCGGCCGGATACAAGAACCATCCGGTCACCTTGCTCCCATTTGTTGGATCACACGGAGGGCCAAGATCTCGTACCCAAACCAAAACAATCAGACATGCATTTCAAAAAAAAACCTCCTCGGTCAAAACTCTCCCTCCTCTCTCATGATTTGTCTCTCTCACCTCTCCCTAAACCCTAGCCGCTCCGGTGATTGCACCCTTGGCCGCAAGTCAGATGCTGCCGTCGAGCCTCTCCAGTTGTCGCCGACAAAAAAAGACCCACGTAGCAGCAATCTATCTTGTTTGTGGTTGATGAAGGGGTATGGCCACAAATTTTGGGTTGGAGATTAAAACCTATTTCCTTGAGGTTGATAGTGATTAGATAAATCACATGCAGCTGTTATTCTATATTTTGATGTTATAACTATAAGACGAAGAGAAAGAGAGAGAGAGGTGTTGTGGATAGAAGATTTTTCTTGGTAAGTTCATTTTTTGAGAATTCCAAAATTGTTGTTTATGGTTTTGTATCATTCTAGAGAGAGAGAGAGAGAGAGAGAGAGAGAGAGAGAGAGTTTGAGTTTTTGGGTTTTGGCTGGTTGTATGACGTGTGTATTATTGTTGAGAGCATGCAGTTTTGGGGAATATGTGGAGTTTTTTTTTTCTCTTCTCTGTTTTCTTGAGAAAATATAGTTGCAGAGTTCGTAAGTTAAATGTAATCTCTACTTATGATTGTTGAATGAAATGAAGGTCGAAAAGTGAGTTCTTCTTTGCTTAGTTTTAGATCCCAGGAGCTTCTACTGGAATTCCAAATCAAACAATTTAGCTTTTTGTTCTGTAAAGTTTTGCTTCCAATTCTGATTTTCTGAATTGATTTCACATTCAATTTTTTTTATTTTTTATTTTTTGTTTTTTATTCCATCTTTTGTATTGAGCACTTTGCACATATATAATTTCTTCACCTTCTTCTGTTTATATTTTGTTGGGTTCAAATATTTGAATCTAATTATCTATCTCTTCACTTTATATTAATCCCCTGTTTTCTTTTTCTTTTTCACTTGGTAGAGATATTACAGTTGCACACACTTTTCTAATCCCAGCTGGTTAGATATTATGGCTGGACTCCATACCTTTATCAGTTATGGTTATGTCTTCTCTTTTCCTTATTCTAGGGATTTATGTTCCTAAATATTAGGATTCAGAAGTGGGTCTTTTATAGAAAATCTGTCGCCAGCGTCAACAAGAGAGGCTCGCTGGCAGCGTCTGATCGGCAGCGAAGGATGCAGTCACCAAAGCAACTAGGGTTTAGGAAGAGGTGAGGGAGACACAAATCATGGGAGAGTAGAGAGAGTTTTGACTGGGTAGGGGCCTTTTTTTTTTCTTGAAAAGTGTGTCTGACCGTTTGGTTTGGGTGCAAGATCTTGGCTCTCCGTGTGATCCAACAGATGGGAAAAGGTGACCGGATAGTTCTTGTATCCGGCCGACCGGATAGTAGCATTTCTAATATATATATAGACACACACACACACACACACACACACAGTTGGACACGCACCAGTCAAAGTCCGAAAGCAACCACCAACCTCACCGATGACCTCCAAGAGCAATGACAGTTGGTCAGTGGCAAGGGAAGACCGGCGACTGTACCGTTAATTCTTCTGTCTTCCCTCTCGATCTGCGGCTCTCTTCTTCTCTACTCATCTGCTTGATTAAATTACTCAAATCTCAAAAATGCATAATAATCTCTTCTCTCCTCCATCATTCATGTTGCTTTTTTGTTTTTCTCCAAAGAAAGCCAGAAATAGCCGTTACACACTGGCTGGTGTAATGGGATATCAGGCGATACACGCCAATACCGTACCGCATTGAACCGATACTGTGTGAATAACTATACACATGGTGTATCGCGTACAGGGGGCTTCAAAAACCGTTACGACTCAGCCAATACCTATCGTATCGTTCGATATTTGAAACGCTAATCTCAACTTCCTCAATCCAACTACAATCATATTATTGAAATGTTTTTTTCCTGACTGCCAATGGTTGCGCTCATAGGCATTCATTGATTAAAAAAACACTCAAAAAGCCTTTTTCCCCTTCATTCATGCCACTCTTATTTCGTGGAAAATATCCTCTACGATCTTTCCTACCTTGTGGAGAAAATTGGTGGAAAAATCTTAAGAGGCAAGGGAAAACAAAGGAAAGGAAAATGCTTGTAGATAAATTGGTGGAAAACACTCAAGTGGCAAGGCAAAAGAAAAGGCCCAGAAAAGGCTTCACTTCTTGAGCATTTTCTCCTTTTCCCATTCCAACTGACAAGCTAATAGAGATTAAAATAGTCTCTAGTATATAACAGATACAGTGATCCTGTTTTCTAGTTATTTTACATCCCAACTAGATTAATCCTATCCAGAACCATATTTCTTAAAAATTATTACTCCCAAATCCAATTTCCATTTGAAGATTGAAAAGAAAATAAGCTTCATAAACACAGTAGTTTTTTTTATCATCCCAAAACTGTGGCAACAAAAACTCTAAGAAAAATACTAACACACAAGTCCACTTGGCTATATTTTGTTGCATGAAATAACATACCTCCAGTGCTCCTTAATCCTCTGGATACAAGCTGCCTTGGTCCCTGTTATTCTCAGGCCATGCTTCCGTAAATATGCTTTGCACTCTTTTAGATTTAGTGCTTGTAGATCATTCCTCTCTGCAGAACACAAGAAATATCAATGCATCATGAGATTCTACAAATGCATGCTTTTATGAAAAATACTCTCGAGTGCCAAGAACATTGTTTTCAATGTTCTCCTTGCAAGGTCTCATACAATCACAAGACATTTCAGTGTTTCAATTTTGAAGCATTAAAACATTGTCATTTTAATATTCTAATAATCAGACGCAAAATTAAAAAATAATCAAAATAAAAATAAAAAATTGATTGTTATGACAAAAATCTTATTATGAATTCAAAAAAGATAACTGCAAAATGATGTAAGAGGTAAATTGTAAAATCTTAATGCTACTTCTGCATTCTTTCTCGCATCATCCTCATATTTTTGAAATCAACATATTGTTTGAAGAATGTCATTCAATTATTCAAAACATACATAATTTCCAAAGAGTCTAACATGAAATTTTTCCACTGCATTTACACAGATAATTCAAAATAATACATATTCAAAGTAAATGCGAACATTTCAACTAATATACCATAAAAGTAGCTTCTTTTTCATGCCAAACAGATTAAATAAAGGATTTGTTTGGCTCTCAGAACAATCGGTACCTTTTCTCTCATTCTTTCCAAGAATCAATCACGAGGTGAAATGCTCAATTTTTTATTTTATTTTATTTTATTTTTGTTACAAATGAAATAAGAACCATCCGATAGAGAATAAACGAAAGTATAATAATTGATTTGTATTAATTTAATTTCGGATGCAGCCGGTAAGTAAGAATGAAGAAACCCTAACCTCGGAGAAAGCATATTACTCTGTTGCAGTGAGACTCATCGTCGCCGTCCAGATCTTCATTATCAGACTCTTCAGGTTCATCCGATTCCTCTTCCTCCTCGTCACTCCAATCACTCCCATCCTCACTGAATGCTCCACACAAGACTCAAAATCAATAAAAAATGACGATCATCGTTTGAATTCTAGTGATCAATGACATCTTTATGAAAAAATACCCGTCATCATCGTCATCGTCTTCTCCTTCATCTTCGTCGTCGTCGTCGTCGTCTTCATCTTCTTCTTCTGATTCTACATCGTCGAATTCTTCTTCTGAAGAAGAAGAGAGAGCGACGATGGTCCGTTTCTCTCTCCTCTCTGCCATTCGCGAAAAAGAGTAAAATTACTATTTAATCTAGCACATATATATACGACACGGGGGTGTGCATTTGACGCGGAAGGTACCACACTACTATAGTGTATACCCAATAACCTTTTGCCACATCAAAGAAATCAACTATCCCCGTATTTTTCTAGAGTTCAACTTTAGCGGTCGGGTGCTTTCCACATGACCTTCTTATGGCAAAGCAGTGAAGCACTTTGTCAAAATCTGTCGGTAAGGAAGGGATCCACAGAGAAGAGTCTGCATCCTCCTCTTAGATATTTTTTAGAAAATTACAGTTTGATTTCCTATAGGTGAAAAGTACTTTCTACCTTCGTAGTTTTGATTTATAATTTTTTGCATTCTTTATGTCATTTAATCATTTATTATTTTTTATGTAATATTTATCTTAAATTATTAATATATTTATAAGCATAAAAATTAAAATACATTGAAAAAAAAATCATAAAACTTTATTGATATGCCTATAGATACATTAGCAATTTAGGACAAATAATGTATAAAAAAAATTAATAAAGCTAATACCATTTTTCAGTCAAAGAAATAAATGGTAAATTAACAAAATGGTGCAAAGTATTACAAAACAAAACTATATGAGGTTAATATGTTGCAATCGAAATCATAAGGGTGCAAAGTATTTTTCGTATAGTACAAGAGGTTAAACTATAATTTTTTTGGTACTTCAATTTATTTAGGTAGTTAAGACCATGACACGTCATTTAGACCGAGAGATGAATAATATATTTAAATTATATGTTATGATTTCAGTGTCCAAGTAAATTTAAGTATAGAAAAATTCAAGATCAAAGCTCCAAATCATTATATTTAATTCCTAACATTATTTTTTTTTTTGGATCAACGTAGAATTGGAATTGTGATTCCAAAATCCAATTTCATGGAATTGATTCTTATGGTCTCTCCATTCTTTCGGGGAGGTTTTCTTTAGAATTCCAAATATAAAACTGCGAAAAATACTTTGAAGAAGAGCAAGTCTTGCCATTGCCACTGCACTTTATGCGCAGTTACAGTGACTCTTTAGTCCTTGTGCAGGAGAAAGTTATTAAAGCATTCCCAGCCTTCTTCACAACCAAGCGAAGATTGATGAAGTACATTTATTGTTTTTAATAGTACATCTCAGAAGCTGAAAGATGCACGGTAATGGCAAGTTCCATAGGACTCATTATGGCCTATTGCGTTAGCTTTTATGTCGTTATAGTTTTTTATCTAGGGATGGCCTACAACAGAAGATTTTGGGTAAAGAATACAATCCCCAAAAGGGGAGAAAAAAAAAAATCCTAGCATTCTTAATAGAGGTGAGGCACTCACTGAGGGCTTGTCAAGCAGTCATTCTTTTTCGTGGATCTTTATTCAACAGGCGCTTGACAAAGTCTTTTAAAACTCTGAGTTGGTTATAAGATCATATCAATTTGGAGCATTTAAAACTTTAGTCCTAATGCGATGCTCATAAAGAGTGTACAAAATTGGATTTAAGGATCTTTCAATTGCTTGTCCAAGAGACGTCCCAAATGAATAAAGTAACAAAACCGCCCGCCCGCCTGCCCACCCATAATATATATATACAGGAATGTTCCTATCAGCAAATTCGTAGTTTAAGCTAAAATCAGCAAATAAGCTACTGCCGTTGGATGCAAATAAACAGACCAGATGAGCCAACTTAAAAAAAAAAATGAGTATAGGCAAGCAGATTATGCCTCCACAGAAAAAAAAAATAAAACCCCCTTTTCGAAGAGAGAGAGAGAGAGAGAGAGAGAGCATACCTGAATGTTACCTGGGTTGGGGCCTGCTGATGACGCCGAAATGATGCCAGATTGACGCCGGACGAAGAGGCACGGTGAGGAGAGGGGTGCGAGAAGCTTCAGCCCAGATGTGTATTCTGAGCCCTAGAATGTGAAGAAGGTGAGATATTTCGCGGGTTGGGGCTAGCGATTCACGCGGGTCGACCGAGTCATTAGTGGGTTTTTTAAGTTGGCTCATCTGGTCCGTTTATTTGCATCCAATGGCAGCAGCTTATTTGCTGATAGGAACGTTCCTGATATACATATATATATATAAGGTCAGCCCATTAAATGCTGATCTGGTCACTACGTCCTGACCAGATATAAGGTCAGCCCATTAAATGCTGGTCATTGGATGGCTTGAAAGGAGATCAAACGGCTGAGAAGAAAAGGAAGCAAACACGCGGGTTGAGATGGCTTACGGGTTATACCCGGTTTCAAAAATCAAATCAAAAAACACATTTCAGATTTGAGAGTTTCATATATCCGATCGAAAGAGAGAGGAGAAGAGAAGGGGGTTGACGGAACCCTCACTTGATCGGAAGACGATTGGTGCCGGAGAAGAAAGGAAACCTGCTCGCAGGAGAATAAAGGAAACCCGCTGCAACGTCCTCTAGCTCGGATCTCACAGCTGAGGTATGTAACACTCTGATTTTTGCAATGTTTTTTCTAAAAATCAAATTTTGGAGGTTTTTACATGATTTCAATGGTTGATTTAACAATGTTCTTCAAACATTGTGTTTGGGTGCCAAGAAAAAGGGGAAAGAGTGGGAAAATTTGAAGTTTTTTTTTGGCTTGCTAACAGTCGGCTGTTAGCATGAATTAGTCGACTGTTAGCATTGCTTCGAAAATCTGAAAAACCCCCTTCTCTGTCGGTCGACTGATACATGCTAACAGCCAACTGTTAGCAGGCCATCTTTTTTTTTTTTTTTTGTTCATGAAAATGGCCTTTCCAAATCTCTTTCATACTGAACAAGCTGCTCAATTCCAGTTTCTCCAAATTAGGTCATGTAAATTGCTTTCATTGAGTTTAACATTTCTGCTTTCACGTCCTGTGTGGAGATTGATGGTTTTGTTATCCTAATTTTTGTTACACGAGCATGCCATGGCCTTTCCTAACCTGTGTAGAGTGTATCATCTTTGTATGCATTTGCATTTTACTTCATTTGTGCATTCTGGATAGGTATGTTCTCACTTTGCGCTATCCTTTTCCCTGAATCACTTAATTCATTAATGAAATGCTAAGGTGCCTATATCATGTAGTATTGCTTCCTGACTGAGGTATTCATGTTGTGTGATTATTTAAGTCTTTATTAGGTGTATATATTGGACAAGCCTCGTGTATATATTGGGTGTATGAAATCAGGCGAAGTATACTCCGAGCCGTGAGTTCAGCCGAAAACTTAATTCAATAACATTTTATTAGAAGTTGAGCAGTTGCATATAGAATTTGAATATATATTTTGTTAGTGTTCTTAAACCTTTAACTGCTGGACTTTGGCAGGAACCATAAATGGTATGAACCAGATTGGTGGAAATTCGGTGACAAAAAATCGTAAGTGATTCTGCATCTGATTTTGTCTCATAATTCAACTTGTAAGATGAACATCTACATGCTATAATTATGATAATTTTAATTCATCATTGTCACCGACTGATTTAAAGGTTTCTGCTTGTTAAAATACGAGCTTCTTTCAATTCTCTTAGAAAATTTTTTGCAACTCCCTTTCGATAACAATATGTATAACATGTACCTGAGCTGTATGATCTTTCGGTTACTTAACTGAGCCATATGGTCTTTTCTTGTAATGCCAAGTAGAGGGCTACACTGAAAACCAAGTTCCCATATGAACTTAGTTGTAGAATGCAATGAAACTTGAGGCAAAGGTCCCTGGCTTGCAAAGCAAGTTCATTATTGTAAATCAAGTTCAGAAAGCTCTCCAGGTTTCTTTGACTATATAAGACTGCCATTTATAAGTGCCAACAGACATCTCAAGTGACATAAATATGTGCCTAGCACAATAAGTTGTGTACATATGCCCGGTGATACATGATTGCCACATTTACAACAATTACAATTAAAGGCCATAGATCCCCAATTAACGGCCATAAATATAATAATGATTATTATCAATACTAAAAAAACAAACTTAAGGGTAAACAAGATAGGATCCCGAAGTCACCATTTCTCAATTAATGTGTCAAGTTCTGGTCCATCCTGAAGGCAACCTGCCTCTGAACAATAGTAGGTGGACAACTTGTAGAATGATGCAAGTGCTGAAAAGGGTATTTTATTCCCACCGATCAGTTCAAAGGCACTCCTTAAAAAGTGATTAAATATTTTATTTGTGTTTCAGGAGCTATCTGTGCTGGTGTTTGATTTGATTTGCTTCAAGAACCAAAGAAGTCAATATAAACAGTTGGCTACAGATTGTTTTACAAATTACAATGGTGCTATTTTATAGCTTGTTGATATCTGCTTGACATGAAGTTTGACAGTGGAAGCATTTCTCTTCAATTGTTGATTACTAGGTCTTTTGCTTGTCAGATAATATTTGTTTGACATCGGGATATACTGTGCAAAGTGGAGAGTTGTTGGAATGGTTACTGAATATTTGTCTGTAGACTCAAGCAACCTAAATGGATTATATGTCGAAGTTTGAAGGGGAGTTTCATTCAATGACATTATGTATTATACTTTGCTTTCTAGCTTCCTTGTTACTATTTGTTTGGATTGCTTTTGCCTTTTTCAGGGGAAATTTAAGAAAATTTTCATTCTCTACTTCTTGGTTTTATAAAATTTAGCTTGAAGGATTCATTTCAAGATGTCAGTTGCATAGTTATCCTTGACTTCAATTCATGTTTGGGCCATTGGTTTGAGGTGGAAATGCTGGCTATTCCCATAGAGCATGGAGGACAGTTTCATTTGGGGATGGAGCAAATCCATCATGTAACCTATAACCTTCCTGTTCTGCTCTATTGGGACACAGCTTAGCGTGTTACGGTTTATTTCAATATTGTCTTGTCTTAAATGTATCATTTTTCTTCTCCTTGCACACATGCATCTGCATAGTTTGTGTTACAAAAGGAAAAACAATTCATATTCAATCAGGGTATGTCAAATTAATCAGTTAAGCTGTCTGGGCTGTGGACACACTTTGCCCAGACAGTTTACCTGAATTTTTTTAAATTTTTTTTTTTTTTAAATTTTGGTAAAGAGACGAAATCCACTGTGTAACCCCAAATTGACTTTCAGAGTTGTAGTGGAACTTTTCATAAACAAAATTATGGATAAAAGGATGCCTGCAAAATCAAATCCCATGGTGTCTATCCAAGTTCAAAAGATTAAGGATTGGTAACCAAGCAATCCTCTTCCTGGTTTCTTTCCATTTGGTAATTCAAATAATAATAGCAACATCGAATATTTGCGGCACAAGATGGTTTGGATCCAATAGATTGCAGCATGTTTGCCACTTGTTCGTAGAGAAAGGATCTTAATTAATCAATCATCATCAAACACATGACACCTCTACAAGAAGAATTTCTGGATACTAAACTTCATTTAAGCAAAGGCTCTAAAACATCACTGATAGTAACAAAGATGAGTTTCTTTCTTGGAAGGAAAAAAAAAAAAAAAAACGTAGATATCAAGTGCCCATGTGTTGAAGCAACAAGGCTTAAAATATTTTTTACAATCTTGTAGCTGGAGTAATGTCACCAAAATGGCTAAAACAATACACAAAGTTTTCTGTAAACTATCATCACTCTAAATATACAAAAACTGCATGAGCCATCTCTTCCCAGCACGCTCACAGCCAAAGCATACGTTCACAGGCATCATCACGACGAACTGTTGAGGAAATGTGCTAATGCCTTGTCTGTGTCATTGTCGTACATGACCAAGGCTTCAGCAACACTGTTTGATGAGAATCCCATTTCTCGCAGGAGGGTGTAGTTTTTGACAACTTCCTGAACCTGAAAGGAAAAGATCTTTTAGTAGAATTATCTAAAAACATATACTCCAAAAAATGAAAGTGCCACATGGTGGGGACAATCTGATGGACATTCAACAATAAGATGATCCAACTAAGTAGTGATTGCAACGTGCCAATACACTATGTTCTCTTAATGCTATCAATTGAATGACTAAAGGGATCCAATTAAGTTGATATTGGGGCAAAGGGATTCTCAACACCTAGAGTTTGAACTTTGATGCACAATACATTGCTTAATTATATAACAAGAAGACTGGTTGGCATACAAAGAAAGAAAGAGCCTGTTCATTCAGGTACAATTCCCTAAATTTTTTTGACATGGATTTCACTTTCAATTACTGTGCAGAAAATCAATGGGGCCTTCAGTAGATCTTGCAAATTGAGTTCTTGAAAACCATATGCCTTAAGTTCATGGTGCACTAACCCACACCGACTAGCTTAAGGATTGGGCTTGTGCAAATTAAATTACTAAAAAAGCCCAGACAAACCTTATGCAAAACCTCATGGAGTCATTGCGTTAGAGACTAGGAGATGTCTGATGGCTGACCTACTCTACTGATAGACTTTCTGTGTATCAGCTGACCTGTTGTTTCTTGCACCTCATCTCAACTCTATTGAGCAGGGTTAGGGATCAAGAGCATTCAAAATTTAACATGAGCCAAGGCCTAAGGCTGCAGCCCATGCATAAATCTACCTTTGGCCAAACTTTACTTCATACAGTGACTTCCAAAACCAGGCACTAAGAGAAACTTATAAATAAAGGCATATGGGATGGTTCCTAGAAAAGATTTTATCTGTTAATGGACCATACTTTGCTTGTCAGCGACTCGATCAACATAGACTGCCTCTTTGTTTTACAATGTAACAGGACATTTGATTTATAAAACATCAAACTAATATTATAAATTACACACACATCAACTGTGAATCAATAAAGTATTTTGTTGCCTAGAAAAGATAGAAGAAGGAAAACTTAAAAAATTTAATTTCCTACATAACTATTTAATTGAACTTGGAATAATAACTATTCAGTATGAAAGAGATTTGGAAAGGCCATTTTCATGAACAATCATGAAAATATGTCTTCACAATTATTTCACTATAACAACTTCTAATATAAATTACACACACATCAACTTCTAATAAGTATTCAGTATGAAATCGTAGCTAAGGTTGTAAATTAAGGAGATTAGCTTAATCTTTACACTTTATTAGCAAGGATACAAACATAACAACTTCTAATATAATTAGCAAAGGCTTTAAACTATGACTGATACTCCATTTTATTTTAAAATGCATCCTGCTTTCTATTATTGTAGGACAGTATAGAAAACCAGCTGCAATTGCTCAACTTTAAGATTCACTGTCATCACCCAAACTTAATTATAATGTTCACTTGAAAAGAGGACATCAAGCTATTAAAGGACTCCTGCAACCAACTAAATATTCCAAAGTTTCTTCAGTTTGAACCATGGCATTCGCCATTCTCCCAGCTCATATTTATCCTAGTAAATCTACCAAGCATCGACCTTATCCAGTACCCAGCAAGACAATGGATACAGACTATGTTAAACAGGTAGCTGGTGCCACATCTGTCATAGAGCAGACACAACCATTTAAAGTATATTTTTTTATTATCTCCGTCAGGCGTCAATCCGGCATCGTTTCGGCGTCATCAGCAGGCCCCAACCCAGGCAACATTTAGGTATGCACTCTCTCTCTCTCTCTCTCTCCCCAAAAAGGGGGTTTTATTTTTATTTTTTGTGCAGATTATGCCTCCACAGAAAAAATAAAAATAAAACCCCCTTTTCGAAGAGAGAGAGAGAGAGAGAGAGAGAGAGAGAGAGAGAGCATACCTGAACGTTGCCTGGGTTAGGGCCTGCTGATGACGCCGGAACGATGTCGGATTGATGCCGGACGGAGGCAAACGCTGGACGGAGAGGCATGGTGAGGAGAGGGGTGCGAGAAGCTTCAGCCCCAGATGCGTATTCTGAGCCCTAGAATGTGAAGAAGGTGAGATATTTCGTGGGTTGGGGCTGGCGATTCACGCGGGTCGACCGGGTCATTAGTGGGTTTTTTAAGTTGGCTCATCTGGTCCGTTTATTTGCATCCAACGGCAGCAGCTTATTTGTTGATTTTAACTTAAACTACGAATTTGCTGATAGGAACGTTCGTGTGTATATATATATAACACTGCTCCCCTCCTTCACATAACCTGAAAGATGCATGAAACTTCATCAAAACCCATTAGAAAAAATGAGTATAGGCAAGCAGCACAGTCCTGCTAATATTAAATTTATAACCACGGAACAAATGTCAAGAGATTATTTTCCTGTTACCGTAAAACAGGAATAGCAGCATTTAGCTCAAAATAAATAAATGCCAGCCTTCATAAAACAAACTAACAGACTCAAATTTGATCATTTCCAGCAGCAAGGAACCCAATTCATGCTAATGAGATGCAATTCAAATAAAGTGATGCGATCAAAGCTTGCTCCATTACTAGGCGTTATCGTAGTCTTCATATGCATCATAAAACTGTACTAGATTGTTATGTCCCGTCAAAGCTCTCAATATTTTAACCTCCCTTCTTACATCCTCAATGGCAATGGCTGTGTTCATCTAAAACAGGGAAAAAAATCACACTGTAACATCTAATGATCTAACCCAAATCTTTATGCTAACATCAACTATCATCAGTTCAATCACTCAGCAAAACAACCCAACTCTGGCAAGCTATGCCAATCTACTAGAAGAAAACGAAAGCATCTTTTTGTTCTCACAGGTCAAGCTACCTGCCATCAATGACTAGAAGAAAAGTCTACATTCGTATTTAAAAACTAACAAGAATAGATATATTATATATGATGGAGTCTGTTCATTCAATTATAAACAAATAAATAAATATGCTCAGAACTTTAATATTCTGTACAGAGCAAAATAATTAGAACTATTATTCCCTGATTCCGGTTCTTCGTCGCAGCCAGTTATTCCTTCGCGCTTAAAATTATATAGAAGGAATTACATTTTCAGGTGCAACGGAGCTCTACGCTCAATCTTGACTCGCCACACAACTCGTCTTCTCAGAATGGCAGAGTCCGATTCTAGGTCCGATCTCCATGTCTCTCATTTTCTCTTTACCTTTTACCCTTTGTTTGGTTGCTGAGAAAACGAAGGAAAAGAAAAACACTAAAATTTATGATGTTATGCAGTTTTGCTTTCCCTCCAAAATAAAAGGGGAAAAAATGAATAACTCAGCTAAGCCAGGTTGCTGTTTCAAGCTTAGTTATCAGTTTAATGGAGACTTTTTTGCTATATTGATCCCTAAATTTCGTTTATTTTTTCTACGTTTTCTCAGCAACCAAACGGAGTCTTTGAGAATAATCAATCACTCTTTTTGAATTAGGGTTTTAGTGTTTCAGTTTTCGAGTGGAAGATTATCAGAAGTTCTTGTTCTTTCTTCACCTATAAGAGAAGTTTACATTTCGAGTATAATTTTTGGTTCAATAATGTGATTTTTTTTTTTTTTTTGTACTTGATTTTAATTAAAGGGCTTCTTCTCAATCTGATTGCAATGGCGATGTGCAATTCGGCTATGTCGATCCGGCTTACTGTGAGATTATTGTAATACGTCACGGGGAAACGGTGTTGAACGCCACTGGAAAATTTCAGGTCTATTTTCCGTATAATCTGTACAAATAAATTTGAATTATAGAATTTAAATGTTATGATCAAATTTTTCATAAACCTTCACGTTATCTAACTGTGTTAAGTCCTTTTGTGCGCTTAAATTTGAAGTAATGTAGGACTAAGTCAATTTGTTTCAGCTAGCTTAAATTTGAAGTAATGTTGTTGTTTTACTTATCAAAATAATGGGTCTGTTTATTTAAAATGTAGCAATTCAGCCCTCAAGGACTAGGGATGTCAATGGGGCGGGTTTGGGATGGGTTTTCTCTTTCCCAATTCCGTCCTATTTAAGAAAACCACATTGCATTCCCGTCCCAAACCCGTGACGGATCAGGATTTGGAATCTCATTCTCGTCTCAATTAAAAGACCCTATCCCATTACTGTCCCGTCCCATTTACTATTTTCTTTATACTTTTCTCAATTTTCTCAATACCTAAATAAATTACAAAATACATCGATGAACATTAAAGATAATTATTACTTCTGAGAGTAAAATAAATTAAACCCCTTAAGGGGCATGATTGAAATTTCATTTTATTAAGGAGAAACTTAATTGTATAATACCTATAAAATAAATATAATAAAAATACATAAACATATATAATCGGGGTGGGGCGGGTTTTTAAGCTCTCATCCCAAACCCGTCCTAAACCCTATAGGGTTTTTAAAAAAAAATCTCAAACCCGTCCCTAATCCTATTAGGATAACCCAAAACCCTTCCCAATAGGGGCGGGACGGGGCGGGTCGGGTACCCAGATAAACCCGCCCCGTTGACATCCCTATCAAGGATCTGTCCACCTTTTTTTTAGCCCCTAGTCAGTTGATAAATATTCACATGGGTGAAGTGAACTGTTAAATTTATTGGTTCACTCCTTGTACCCCTATTGGCTGCATAGTGGTGCATATGATGTGTTGTTTTTCAACCTCTCCTATCTTCGGTTTGCCTCTGATTATTGCCTTATTTCTGGTCATAATAGGGGCAACTGGATGTTGAATTGAGTGAGGCTGGGAGGCAGCAAGCAGCTGTGGTAAGCCATGGATTATATCTCATGCATGTATACCCTCTACTTTCCAATGACTAATAATTTATCTTGCTTTCTTGAAGGTGGCTGATCGACTGTCCAGGGAGACTAAAGTCTCTGTTGTGTATGCATCTGACTTGAAGAGAGCTTTTGACACGGCACAGAAAATAGCAGATATCTGTGGCGGACTAGAGGTATGAATCCAGAAGCAAGTTTTTGAAAGTAATATTCCTTATAATCACTAATACAGATGAGATGAGACTATACTACCAATTTTACTGCAATAAGCAGGCATATCTCGTGTATATCCAAGATGTTTATTTCTTTCACTGTAATTATGAGTCTGAGGTGCTGTTGTGGAGGAGTTGAACTCCTTTCTTCAATAACTTGTTTCTATGGTCTACCGAGATAAAAGTATTACATTCCTTGTACACTCCACCTCACAACATTTGTTATTTCAATGTTTCTTTATTTAGCTTAGCTTATTTTTGGGTACTCAAACTGCTTTTAATGCATAACTTGGCTCATTATACGATTGGCATATCTTCACATGCATGCCTTGGCATATGCTTTCAGTATTTAAAGAGAAGGATGAGTTCTGGTAGTATGCCAATTTGTAGCTGAACCTTAATTGTTGCCTACATTCATCAATCCTGTTTTTCCAACCAACTGTTTGCTACAAGAAAGATAATAAGGGCACTGATGGAACAAGCCTGTGTATGTTTGTGCATGTGCTTATTCTTGTGTAAGTTTTAAGTTAATTCTAGTATAGCCACTGGTTGAGTCAGATAAACTGGCTTTAACATGTTTTCAGTTCAGCAACCAAGTTCGTTACACAAATTAACTTATCATCTTTTCCCAAGTTGGCCAAGTATTTGAATTGTCTACACAAATGAAGGATTTCCTTACTCTCTATATTGGGCCATATCTTATGTAACTCATAGAATATTATATTCCCTTCCATAAGTCTTGACCCATGCTCTCTTTTGCCTCCCCTTCAGCTTTTGGTCTATTTAAACTCTAAAGCCATATGTAATGTAACTTGTATATTATCTCCCCTTCCTTAAGTCTTGAGTCCTTGACCCATGTTCTCTTTTGTATTCCATTTGGCCTTTGGTCTTGTAGCGCCTTCAACCATACTTATTCTTCCTGATGCAATCATTGGATTTTACTGCTTATGATCGAACCATCTCATTCAAAGTTTTACACTTTTACCATTCCGTCCTCAATTGGTGCTACAACTAACTTCTCACCAATAACGATCAAAACTATAGGAACTTAATTCATGCATTTTTACACATACTTCTTTGCATTTCTAATCTTTTTTTTTTGTTTTGAATAATATTCTTATTAAGAGAATATATTGTACTTCATTGTGTTTTGCAATAATCTGTCAACTCAATAAAATAAGTAAATAGTTGAAGCATTTTATGCAAAAGGGAATACATTTAATTGAAGAATACTGTTTAAGAAGTCAAGAGTGTTATTTGAGATGTAGCATCATTTTCTTAGGAAATAAGAGTTATATGCTACTGGTATTGCTGCATGAAATTCTAACTGAAAATGACACATGTAATTCTTAAAAACTTTAATGATCATCCATAATAAGGAAGAAAAGTATAAAAGATGCTGCAAACCCAATTAATTGGTTATCTTTTTTTTTTTTTTTTTTTTTTTCCCCCCCCCCCCCCCCCCCTCCCTCTCCTTCTTCTCTCTCTTTCTGTTTCTGAATTCAATTTTCTCTTCAGTTTTTCACTGTCAAAATAATTGCAACCCATATCAAAACTGAGATGATAAGAAGGAGATTTTTGGAGATGATTCTGTTAAGATATGCTACAGAGTGTATCTCAAAGTGTTTAAAGAACTGGTTTCTGACCATTGTGAGGTTTTGAGTTCTTCATGAAGCAAAACGTTTGCTGCATAATCTAGGTTACTGGAACCTTATGCTTTGAATCTTGCACTTTTATGTTGGATTTTAATTTCAGGTTATAAAAGATCCAGATCTGCGGGGAAGACATTTAGGAGATCTTCAAGGTCTTGTATACCGTGACATGGCCAAACTTTGTCCTAATGCTTACAAAGCTTTTTCATCTCACCGGACGGATCAAGAAATCCCAGTAAGTAGTCCACATACTAGTGAAATATTTGAAGTTTTTAATTTGAACTTTGTTACCGTATTCTACAGTTTTGTAACTAAAGTCCACCATTGGAGAACCTTGTGAATGGATTGGGCTATTCCAACTCAACACCTGCAGTAAAAACTTTCAGCCTGAAGGCCTGTCTTGCCCACCCAAAATAGATGGAAATCATGTATTTAGTTGTTGTTGCTATAGTAGTATTGAGTGTATAGTTTTTCAAAATAGCAAAGTTAGTATAGGTTAGATCGTCAGAGGTGTGGCTTTCAAACCAATGTATTGGGTTTAAGTCTCAACTCTCAACTTTTGGTGTGGAAATGTTAGTACGCAAAATAATTCTTATAGTGGGTTGCTGAAGTTGTCAAGTTGGGGTGGCCCCAACTGGACCCGAACCCTGTGAGAAGAGTGCACTGGGAGGACCTTGAGCTGTAATTTGTTCTTCAAGCTGACCTTGGAACTTGTGCCCTTACTTGTCAGATACCTTGTAACCTTTTGCTCATTAACATGAGATACCTTTCCAATTAGCTAATTTCAAATCCATGTCCTCATTACAACCAATAGAATATGGGGATCAGGGGGTGAGCTGGTTTCAAATACATGGCCTCAATACACAGGCAAGACCTGAGACTTCCACACAAGCTCAATTGTTGTTTGAGTGGTAACACAAATTGATCTTCCCTTCTATGTCGTCTTGAATATAGATATTGTCATCCTTTTCTTTTCCAGAATAATTTTCTATTTTTAGTTTACAATCCTACACTTATAGTCTGGTAACTTGCTCAAGTCATACTGTCAACCATAAACTTTTCAGTCAGACATAAGTTCCACTGGTGCATGGCGCACACTATAATCGTGAAAAAAAAAAATGTAGGAAGGATGAAGAAGTCAGGGGCGGAGGGCTCAATGGTAGAGCCCCCAACTTTTGCAAAAAAAAACTACTTCTACTCCATTACCATGAAGCCAGCTCATGAAAACACAACAGCCCAAAGAGCTGGCCCAAGAGCCAGCCCATGAAAACTACTTCTACTCCATTACCATGAAGCCAGCCCAAGAAAATGCAAATCAACATTGCTAATCATCCACGCTCTCCCCCCGACAGGGCTGCCCCTCTCATTTCTCACACACGCTCGAAATCCCCCTTTCTATCATCATGATTCTTTTGTTTCAATTCAAACATTATATAACTGTGGACCTTTAAGCATGAAATGAATTATAATCTTCTTTAGTTATATATGTGTGTATAGATTTATTAGTTTCTTAAATTCTTAGTTCTTACCTTAGCCCCCGAACTTTAAATCCTAGCTCCGCTCCTTGATGAAGTGTTTTGAGAAATATAAAGCTACAATAATTATATGGTGAATTCTTGCATATTTGGCATTTACAGTACAGTTATTGGATCCATTACTTTCTCCATTTTACCACATCTGCAGGGTGGTGGGGAAAGTTTTGATCAAGTTTATCAGCGCTGCACATCTTCATTGCAGAGAATCGGTAGAAAGCATAAAGGTATTGTAATTTGATAACTTCCAAACGGGAGAACGCATGACAAATTTATTCCGGCCAGATGTATTATAGTTCATTGAAACTGCGGTAGAATACCTATTTAAACTTCATCTACTGTTTAGAGTACGATGTTCGTCTTTCAAGTCACCCTTGTCAATAGTCATTGTCACAGGTTAACAAATTTTGCACGAAATCATGCTTTTCTATAAGGATAACAACCACTGGAACTTTAGTTTGGCTGCGGATCATGTATGGTTCAGATTTTTTTTTATTTGGCCTTTTGGACGATGTAATAAGGTGTTTTGAAAAACCAACCGTTGAATTGAATATTATTCCTATGTACTACAGGTATGCCAAAAATCACAGTGATCTGACGGTCGATTTATGAGATACAGACTGTTAAAATTTTTCACAATCTCATAAATCGACTGTCAGATCACTGTGATTTTTGGCATGCCTGTAGCACATAGGAATAATATTCAATCCAATGGTCGGTTTTTCAAAACACCTGATTTACATTGGCCAAAAGGCCAAATAAAAAAAAATCCGCACCATACATGATCCGCAGACAAACCAAGCCCACTGTTAACTGGTTGCTTCTTGCTTCAATTCCAGGAGAGCGAGTGGTGGTGGTGACTCATGGAGCAACTATCGAGGCACTTCATAAGCGGGCTTCCCCAAACGGCGGCCTGTCTGTAGGGAAGGTATTGAATACATCTATCAACATATTTCACTTGTCCGATGAGGATGAGTGGATCATAAAAGCGTGGGGCGATGTTAGTCATCTCGATCAAACGGGATTTCTGAAGTCAGGCTTTGGAGGGGACGGAACTTCTGGCTAGCTCATACATGGGTTACACTCTGGCATTTTGCAGTCACTTATTTTAAGTAACTGCATGCTGGAGACTGGAGTAATAATGGGAGGGAAAAAAAACTTGACACCATTAAAGTCACTGGTACGCTCTTGATTCTTTCAATTATCCCAAATCTCTATTGTAGCTGCTGTGGAGGAGCCGGGGTAGTCTCAAATTCATCAAAAATAGAAAACTTATTTTAATCTTGTTTAAGATGTGCCCTTATTTTACTAGTGCATAAAACTGAAGGTGGAATTTATATAACTCCAATACTAATGCATTTTCGTTTATTTAAATTTTTATTACTAAGAGAATAGAATGGATGCATTGCCAGCCCTGTGAAATCTACATACAAGAAGTTTTTGTATCAATCAATAGAGAAATGTAGAACTCAATCCTACTCAATAGACGTAACCTATTTCTGAAGCGGTCCTTTTGTTCAGTGGAGCTGACTGGAACATTGTGGAGCTAAGAATACCCAGTGTGCAATCTGCCAAAAACCCTCTGATGCTTAAGTCAGTAATTCAGCACTCAAACTTAAGAACTTAAAGGACTTAACAAGGAAATGTGAATTCTTGGGGAGCTCTGGAGCTGCTTTTCTATTTGTTACTTGCTTACCTTGTTTCGTCCCACTCTTCTGTATATAAAAGAGAGGGGGACTCAACCTAGGGATATGTGCAACCGCCCTTCCTACTAGGGGACTCTGCATGGGGATATGCGCTACTACCTTTCTGCCGGAGGAGGTCCCCGTCGCATTTAATGCTACTTGCAGGCAAGTCAGGAGATTTGCCATCAATGCGCAGAGGTGGGCAAACATTCCCCCTCTTCCTTGACACTCATAGGAGCATCTCTGTTCCAGGCTTTTCTCAGATCCTCACCGTCGATTTCCCATCTTCGAGTTGAAATAGCTTCGGTAGATCTTTTTACCTTTACTGTCTATTAATAACCATTAATGGCCATTAATAAGCGTATGGCAGAACATGGGCGAGTGGACACAAAGCCCCTATCTTGGAGGGGACGTGGGTCTGCCGCCTGAGCACTTGAGCCTTCCACTGCTTACACGTGGAGGTGAACCTCACCACTTCTACGTCAGTTCTCAAGAGTCTGGTTTGAGTCCCGGATGAAATGGGACGAAGTTGCCATGCATAGCTCTCCAAGTGGTTCTTCTTGTGCCCAGCTCATCATGGGGATTTTGGTTCCCACAAGAAGTATAATTGGTGGCACACTTTTTTATTCATGTACAAAATAGAATGCTTAGATGGGCAGGACGTTGATGTGTTGATTCCATATCGACTGCCAAATCAAGTGACTTGATGAGGTGGTTATTTTACATTAGAGTGTCTCTAATGGTCATTTGGGTTTCACATTTTCATATTTGGGAGTGCTATTATGCCAAAATGGGGGCTCCTCCCATATTTGACACTATTGTGCTCGAATGAACTTTAATTTGGAGAAAAAATCTTACGTGAACTATTTAGTAGGAGATGGTGATTGTCATTTTTTTTTTCCATAATTGGAAGTTGTTGATGTCATCATCAAATTTGGAACTCTTGATGACATTCAATTGGAGTTTCCTTTTTTTTTTTTTTTCTTCGCGGTGACTCCTCAAATTTGACAATAAAAATTCATTAGAGATGTTCTTAGTTGGAGAAAGAAACAAGAATATATTAGAAAGAATAGCATTGATCTTAACAACCCAATCACGGTAACCATTTTCAAAGTTCCACAAGTCATTCATAGAATTTGGCCAAGTTTGTTAGACTGTTGCAATTGATCTACTCAAATAAATTAATGAAAAATGGGCATAGTGAGATCTGATTGGTAGCTGCTGTTGACCTGTTTTACCGGAAAGATGAGAGAGACCCAATTTTCATGCTTGTTTCAATGTATAGAGACACTACTCTAAACTCATTATTTTATTTGTGACATTGTGTGAATAATACATGCGTCCTTGGGCACGGCACGGCTATACACGCAACCATATAAAGAGTGAACACCGTAATCCCATGCATCAAGAGATAAATGGAGTTGGAGTGCAATTTGATTGGGTCAAATTGTGAGTCGAAGTAAATCTGTGAATTTGATTCAAATATTTTTGAAATTAAACTGAACCAAAGAGCAAAAAGTATTTATAATGAATTGCTATCTGAATTGTTATTATTAAAATTTGGCATTGACATTCAAATACGTTATTCTGATAAACTGTTATTTAAATTGTCAAACAAATTTGGTATTTCAAATGGTAGATTGGCGGCTGACATTTGTTGTAAATAAAAAAATGATGATATAAGGGTTTTTAGAGTAATATATTTGAGTATATTATTACTAAAATTTAGCAATAATAATATTTAATGTTATTTAAAATGTCAAATTATGAAATCATGTCATAAATTCAGATCATCTTCAAAGCATTGAGAATGCTCCAGTAGTGATCCAAAAAACTGAAAAAAGGACTTGATTAATTTTTATTTTTTTTAATTAAATAAAAGTGAGCACGCTGCAGGCGCGACATATGTGGGACCTCGTCATACGTAATGCGAAAGTGGTTAGCAAGAAGCCAAGAAGCAGACAACATCAATTTTGTTGGCAGTGGCAGTTATGTTCATGTTCGTTAAATTTTCCGTCGCTTTTCTTTATTATTTCCTGACTCTTTACGGAACTTTTTGACTTGGGAAAAAAAATACAAACACCTTGCTCGCGATAACCATATTTTATTGTACTCTAATGGATGGTGTGCTTTGGTTCAAAGGAGTTGACCTAACCAATTAGTGCCAATATGATTGCCGGATTATTGGGATTTCAGATAATTGATCTTTGATTCTAGACTCTTCTTCTCATGCTGTAATATTTCTTATCTTGTAATCATTAATGTTCTTAATTTATTAAAAAAAAAATACTTGACTTAGACGATTGGAAGGAAGTAAACCAATAAGTCCAATACAATATATATATATATATATATATATATATATATATATAGGCGTTGTTATCGGGTGCCTTCTTCTAGAGCCACTTGTTGAGCATATTTTCAAAAATTGACCGTTAGATTTGATGCTCCATTCATGTATATCATACCTGAAAAAAATTATAGTAATCCAACGGTTGGTTTTGGGAAAAATATAACTTTGAAAAACTATGGCTTTATGGTTATTTGAAATGTCACCCTTTTTTCACAATCGATTTTTTAAGAAACCAATCGTTGGATTACTGTGATTTTTTGCAGGCATGATATACATGAAAAGAGCATCAAATCTAACGGTCAGTTTTCGAAAATATGTTCAACAAGTGGCTGTAGAAGATGGCACTTGCATTAGGTGCACCAGATAATAGCGTCTCTCTCTCTCTCTCTCTCTCTCTCTCTCTCTATATATATATATATATATATATATATATAACAACTAAAACTAACGCTAACAACTAAAACTAACGCTGTCGTATGAGAAATATTTTATACATATAAATAGATACAATTTCACTTTCACCCAACGGAGAAAAAGGGGAAAAAAGTTGAGTGTCGCATTCTAGTCGGGGAACTTAATTATTTATTAGAATAATTAAGGGGCGGCAAGAAAAATAATATGATTTTTCTTGTGGTTCTTGTTTGAAATGAACCCTTGGATTTTACGTATACAAATGAATAATTTTCCTCGCTTAGCGGGGAACAATTGAGGAAGGATCTTTCCCACTATCCCTACTATTTTAATGTGATCGACAATGTCAAAGTAGTGGCTAAAATGAATTAATGTGTTTGCCACTTCGTATGGGTCATTGATTAGAGTAGAATTTTGAGATCCTTGGCATCAATTGATTTTGTCTTTTTATTTTATTACGATATATGCTTCTTATCATTAATTCATTTTCACAGAAAGATGTATTTTGAAAAATCGATCATCGAATTAGATAATCTTCATATGTATGTTATGTCTTTCAAAAATCACAGTGATCTGACGATTTGTTTTTAAATAAAGACATTCAAAAACAAATTTAATAATTTTTAACCCACGAGTTTCATTCTAATTTATTTACTTGTTCGACTAAATTTATTTCAATCTATATGATATTGAAAGTATAATTTATTTTGAATGAAACTATCTTTAAAGAAATTAAAATCATCACCATTGTTAAAGTCATACGGTTACGAATTAATTTTTAGAAATCCATGAAATGTCACTATTTTCAAATTCTACTCTCATAATAGCGATTGCCATTTTCTTTAATTATACCATTCATAAAGATGAATTTATTTACAAAATTATAAATAGAACATAATAGTATATTTTAATTCACATGGGATGATCAAATTTGGCATTAAATGACACATTTTTAGATTTTTCATTCATTCTATTTACCTTTATAGGCCAACCCTTTCAATTTAGGTCTAGTTTTCTCGATACAATTGTGGTTCAATGCTTTAGTCAAGCCAACAATTAATAACAAAGTCTGAAAGTCAATGTAATTGTGGATGATTCGTTGACATGTATCTCTACTTTCAAGAAAGAGATTTCAGATTCATGCATATGAAAGTGTATTAATATTTAGTCTGTGAATCTTTGTGAGAGTTAAGCCTAATCGTGCATCTCCACTTTCATGAAAAAGATTTCAGATTCATGCATGCGAAAGTTTATTAATACTCAGTTTGTAAACCTTTGTGAGAGTTAACCCTGAATAATTGAACACTTCTGCTACAAGAAAGCAACTCAAGCAATATTGGAAGGGGTCAGCGTCTTAACGTTACGTGGATTGTTTGGGTAGCCAAGAATCAAAAGGCTTACTTCCTATTTGATGGGAATATGGGACTAAGTCAAATAACAACCAATTTATAGTTGGAGCATGATTCTTCCATGAATTCTTGCATGCCGTTCCATTTGACTAACCTTGTTAGTTGACATTTATTTTTAATTTGTAATTTCATATTTATAGAACACCATTTTGCGGGTCAACAAGGTTGAATTGTATGGTAAAATATATGGCTTTGTGGTTTCTCATAGAAGAAGGTTACATCAATTTGATTGAACTTCATAGGTTTTTTTAATATATATATATATTGGTGGTCATAATTTTCTTTTTATGAGGAGAAGAAAAATACAAATTGAAGATACCTTCCTCTAGCCATAGATTGCTAAGAGCTTCACATCAATGAATTAACGTCCTCGTTTAATTTAAAAAAAAAAAAATCATTAAAAATGTTTAAGAGTAAAGTGCATAAAATTCACTCTAAATTATTTGTTAGTTTCATAAATTTTATTAAATTTCATAGGTGAACAAATAATCTATTAAACTATACGCCGAAGGTAAAATGTATAAAACTTTCTTAAACTTCAAAACGGAACAATAACCCTTTTTATTTATGAAAAGACTGGTCAAATAACTCTCAACTATAAATTTATAATACCTATTTTTTTTTCCTTAATTATGAAATTTTAGGGAGTTCCGTGAATGTGAGTTGTAATTCTGGGATTTATTTATTTGATTTTTGTATTTTATAAAATTATTTATTCGATCTTAAAGTGTAGGCAAATAAATTTGGGGAACATGGCATATAGTTGAAGAGATTTGGCTTAATTTATTAACACTTTAAATTTTAGTCTAAGACTCGGTGGTTGATATCTTTCTATGGGATTAGAATTGGGTTCTATTTCTTATTGGTATGAATTGGGTCATTTGTTACATTTTCTTCTCATTAACAATTAGTCACTGATGAAATTGGGGTAAAAAAAAAAAAGAAAAAAATAATAATTCAAAGGCAATGAAATAAAACGGCGCTGCTTTAACTCTTAGAAGTGTTAAGAGCATCTCCAATGCAAAAGTCAAATTTGACATCCCAAAAAGTACTAGTTGATGCCAAATTCTAAGCCCATTTGGCACTTTGGGATGCCAAATTTGGCTTTTTGGCATCAAGGAATGCTAAATTTGACTTTTTTGGAATTCCTTGATGCCAAAAAGCTAAATTTGACATCCCAAAGTGCCAAATGGACTTAGAATTTGGTATCAACTAGTGCTTTTTGGGATGCCAAATTTAGCTTTGCATTGGAGATGCTCTAAGACAAAAAATTCGTGGCAAAAAGTCAAATTTGATCGTAATCTCTCACGTCTACCTATCCCCACCGCGTTATTAAGGCACGGACCCACACGAATCCAGATTAATTAATTACCTTCCATCTACGACGTGGCCAAGGATCCGTACAACCGGGAGTATTCACTAATCCGACACGACCCTAATCCCCCAGTCGGATTCTGCCACATCAGCCGGGACCCAACAAAATGTGAGTCTCCATCTGCTTACGTGGCAAGATCTGAGCTTTGTACTTACCTCCCTCCTACTTCGACAAAAGCGAAGGTATCGTCGTTTCCTTTTTATTTCCTTCTATAGATCCTCCCCAACACTCCTATCCACTTCACCACCATTTTCAATACTCTTGTTAGGGCTCGGAATTGGAATCACCTGGAACAAACAACAATTTTCCACACATCCAAACAAAATTTAAATTCCAGAACATCAAATCAGTCTATATAATGCTTTAACTGTGGTGTTAGGGTTGTGTAGATTCTGTTTGGGGAGGTAGCAGAAAAATGGGTCTTTGTAGTTCCAAACCCTCCCCAGACCCTAACCTCTCTGGTCACAAAGATGATCCTAAACCGGTTAAGGATAGCCCTATTGCTGTCAAGGACAATCCTAAACCAGCTGCAACCTCCGTTAATGGCGAAAAGCCGAAGAAAGAGGAGGATTCAGAGGCAGGTAAGAGATCGCCGTTCTTTCCGTTTTATAGTCCGAGTCCAGCTCACTACTTGTTCTCTAAGAAGTCTCCGGCGAGGTCTCCGGCTAATTTCAGTGCCAATTCGACGCCAAAGAGGTTTTTTAAGCGGCCGTTTCCGCCACCGTCGCCGGCGAAGCATATACGGTCGTTGCTGGCAAGGCGGCAGGGGTCTGTGAAGCCGAATGAAGCGGCGATACCAGAAGGGAACGAGGCGGAGGGCGTGTCAGGGCTTGATAAGAGCTTTGGATTCTCGAAGAATTTTGGGAATAAGTATGAGCTTGGGGATGAGATTGGGAGAGGACATTTTGGGTATACGTGTATGGCGAAGTTCAAGAAGGGTGAGCTCAAGGGTCAACAGGTTGCTGTCAAGGTCATTCCGAAAGCAAAGGTTTGGCATTTTCTCTCTCTAGGCCTTTACTTATGGTCTAAATTCTGGTTAGTCTTCTTCTACTATATGTGAATTTGCGATTTTGGGTAGTAAGGATCAGTGATCTGTGTGATAGAGTTATAGCTTTAGCTGAATGTTGTTTACATTTTGGAGATAAGATCTGTAGGTAGAAATTTGTTTTAGTCTGATAAACTAGTTATTGGGTGATAATAACACAAAAATTATCTTATTTTAGTTATATTTATTTTGCTCTGTACAGAACATTAAAGTTCTGCGCTTATTTATTTATTTGTTTATAATTGCAAGAACAGACTCCATCATATATAATATATCTTTTCTTGTTCGATTTTAAATACGAATGTAGACTTTTCTTCTAGTCATTGATGGCAGGTAGCTTGAACTGTGAGAACAAAAAGATGCTTTCGTTTTCTTTTAGTAGATTGGCATAGTTTGCCAGAGTTGGGTTGTTTTGCTGATTGATTGAACTGATGATAGTTGATGTTAGCATAAAGATTTGGGTTAGATCATTAGATGTTACAGTGTGAATGTTTATATCAAACTTTATTAATGGAAGCTTAGATAGCATATGAGAAGACTCAGCACATGATAATAGAAGAACTCGCTTATAAATCCTTTTGTAAAATAGACATTCAAAGTTCATAAAAGTCGAAAGTAGGAAAGGTTGTTGGACCCGATTGTATTACTATTGAGGCTTGACAGTGCATAGGGATTAGGCAATGATGGTGTAGTTTGGTTCATTGACTCGGGCAACATAATTGTAAATACTAAAAAACTTCCCGAGGAATGGAGGAAAAGTATTATGTTACCTATATAGGAATAAAGGTGATATTCAAAACTTAACCAATCATTATGCATCAAACTTATGAGTTAGGAGAGCATGATTTGGTAAGGATAAGACATGAATGGAGGAGATTCGAAAATCAGGTTGGTTTTTTTTATCATGGAATGTATTTGTTTATGTGATTGATGGAAAGGTTTGGAGTGAAGAAGAAAGCTCTTCACATGGTGTATATTGACTTTAAAAAGTATGTAATAGGATTTCCACGGAGATAATGTGTTGGGTTTGCAAAAGGAAAGAAGTATCAGTAGATATTTATTGTAATCAAGGTCATGTGCGTTGGAGTTGTAATTAGCATCAGAGCAATTTGAGGATAGTCAAATGGCACACCAATCAAAATAGTTTTACATCAAGGCTCAACATTGAGCCCTTTTGCATTTGTGATGGATGGACTTCCTCAGCATATCTAGGATGTGGTCTTATGGCATGTTGTTTGCTCATGATTTAGTTTTAGTTGACAAATGAGGAGGGTTTATTTTAAGCGATAAGCCGATAACTATGGAAAGCTGCTATATAATCTATAAATTTTAGTTTAAGTGGAGAACTAAAACAAAATATATGGAACATAAATATTGTAAAACTAGGCACAACGTTAAGGGAATGGTGGAAATTTTGGTGGAGAGATAACTAAAAGTGACATTTTTTTCGATTATTCACAAGGAAGGGGGGACTGAAGAGGACATTGTTCACTGAATTATAAAAGGATGAATGAAGTAAAGCAATGCTGCTGGATGTTATGTGATCATTAGATACTTATCAAGTTAAAAAGGAAATTTTTCATAAGATTGGTACAAGACCAACCATCTTTATGGTCTAGACCATAGAATGATTGTTGATCAAGAAGTTTGAAAGTGTAGCCGAAATGAGGATGTTAAAATAGGTGTGTGGCTATACAATATGAGGTTGAATAAGAATTACTGCATTTGTGAGATGTTTGAGGTGGCACTAATTGAGGACAAGATGAAGCAAAGTCATCTAAGGTGGTTTGGTCACATACTCATGTGATTGGAAGACTAATGAAATTTTATAGTTTGTAACAGGTTTAAATTGTTATTAAAGTGCCTGTTTACCATCAAAGCTGTTATGCATCATATTCCTTAGAGAGAGTGTTTTTTCTACCATGTCAGTAACTGGTGTGTTCCATTTTCTCGGAGAGAGAGAGAGAGAGAGAGATTGATTTGAAGACCAATTGCAGTTTGTGGGTTATGTTCGGGAATCAGTTTAATGTTACTGAGAAAATGGCAGATTTGCTTGTTGGATTCAATTCCAGGAGACTTCACAGAATTTTGTGGTCAAATCTGCTGGAGTTAAAAGAAAAAAATGAAAGTGAGTTGGTGACAGTTTCCATAGTTTTTGCTGCTGTAGAAAACTATGGTGTGCCATCTGCCCATTTCTGTATTGTTCTTTTGCTTTTTGACAATTGGTGTTTGATATGTACTACTTGTAAGTTTAGTCAAATCTGTGTTTCTATTTTCAGGGAAAGTGAACCAAGTTCTACTTAGTATTCTTCCTCTTCTTTTATTGCACAGTATCTATAGATTGCTTATCAATATGGTCTTTATTTTGTCAATTACATTTGATCGGGATATGCTTTTTATTTTTCTTCTTGAAAGTAGCCATTTCTATCTCTGTTGGAAGCAATTGAAGATCTATTTCTGTACCGTACATCTTGAATTTATACAGTATGCAAAGCATTATTGGATAATGTATTTTGTAATTGTTTAACTCATGGCATTTATGTTAATTCTGTTTTTTTTCCCTGTTTTAGATGACCACAGCCATTGCCATTGAGGATGTAAGAAGGGAGGTTAAAATATTGAGAGCTTTGACGGGACATAACAATCTAGTACAGTTTTATGATGCATATGAAGACTACGATAATGTCTATATAGTAATGGAGTAAGCTTTGATCACGTCACTTTATTTGAATTGCATCTCATTAGCATGAATTGGGTTCCTTGCTGCTGGAAATGATTAAATTTGAGTCTGTTAGTTTGTTTTATGAGGGCTGGCATTTATTTATTTTGAGCTAAATGCTGCTATTCCTGTTTTACAGTAACAGGAAAATAATCTCTTGACATTTGTTCCATGGTTATAAATTTAATATTAGCAGGACTGTGCTGCTTGCCTATACTCATTTTTTCTAATGGGTTTTGATGAAGTTTCATGCATCTTTCAGGTTATGTGAAGGAGGGGAGCTTTTGGACAGAATACTTTCAAGGTATTTCTTTTAGTGTTAGCCATATTGGAATACTGTAACCTTTGAACTTTATTTGATGGACAAAAAAATAGGATGAATTGAAGAAGAAGAAAATTGGTCAGCAAGCTAATAAAATTGATTTTCTTTTACTTCTGCAGGGGAGGGAAATATGCGGAAGATGATGCGAAGGCTGTCATGATACAGATATTGAATGTTGTTGCATTTTGCCACCTTCAGGGCGTTGTGCACCGGGATCTTAAACCAGAGGTGTAACGTATTTTCATGTTTGGACTACTTATCATTGTGTTACATTTATGCAACATTTTTTAGAGTTTTTGTTTTCTAAGTGTTTTTATTTATTTATTTATTTTTATTTTTTTATGGGTGGGTGGGTGGGTGGGTGGGTAGGGGTGGGGGTTGTTACTTTATTCATTTGGGATGTCTCTTGGGCAAGCAATTGAAAGATCCTTAAATCCAATTTTGTACACACTTCATGAGCATCGCATTAGGACTAAAGTTTTAAATGCTCCATATTGATAGGATATTATAACTTAGCTGGAACTCAAAGTTTTAAATGCTCACTGAGAGAAGATTAATTGATAGGATATTATTGTGTGCTCCATATTGATAGGATATAATAACTTAATTGGAGTTCAAAGTCTTAAATGCTTACTGAGAGAAGACTTGACCGACTGATGATCAGTGTTTTTACTAAATCATCTGTTCTGCTGACTTTGTAGAAATGATTACATGTTCTCTGTCTGTATGTGGTATTTGGAATTTTCTGTTGTTTTCATTTCTGTATTCTCATCTAAGTGTAGCTAATTGCTGGATCAGAATTTCCTGTTTATGTCGAAGGATGAAAACTCCCAACTAAAGGCCATAGATTTTGGCTTGTCAGATTTTGTGAGACCAGGTTTGTCCTCCCTTCTTCAATCCATATGCTGTTCTATTTACTGCTGGCCGTTTGTTTTGATGGCTCTGGGAATCAATTAATGGTTTCTGGTGTTTCAACTGTGCAGATGAAAGGCTTAATGACATTGTTGGTAGTGCTTATTATGTAGCGCCTGAAGTTCTACATAGATCTTATACTACAGAGGCTGATGTTTGGAGTATAGGTGTGATAGCATATATTCTACTGTGTGGCAGTCGTCCATTTTGGGCCCGAACTGAGTCTGGGATCTTTCGAGCAGTTCTAAAAGCCGATCCAAGTTTTGATGAACAGCCTTGGCCTTCTCTATCTTTTGAGGCAAAAGACTTTGTCAAGCGCCTGTTGAATAAAGATCCACGAAAAAGAATGACTGCTTCACAAGCCCTCAGTGAGTGCCTCACCCCTATTAAGAATGCTAGGATTTTTTATTTTTTTCCCTTTTTGGGGTTGTATTCTTTACCCAAAATCTTCTGTTGTAGGTCATCCCTGGATAAAAAACTATAACAACATAAAAGTTCCCCTGGATATACTAATATTCAAACTCATGAAGACCTATATGCGTTCATCCTCTCTTCGAAAAGCTGCCTTAAAGGTGTGTTCTTATCTGATTCTTGAATGATTGTATTCTTTTTTATGTTCTCATTGCCATGCAGACATTAGCGCTGTATTGGTTTTCTTTTGAAGCTCTTGCGTGTATCATCTCATTATGTTTGTGAGTAGTAGTGAAGTTGCGGTTGCCATGGAAATTATGCAGTTAGCAAGACTAGCTATTGCTGTATAGATCAATCCTGTCTAGCTTCAATTAATTTATATTTGCATTTAAAACAAGCAGGTTATAAAATCGAATCACCCAATCAGTGTTTCATTGGACACGCTGCTATTCTGACTTCCATCAGGACTAAGCTATCAGTATGCAGTTCATTTTTTCATCTCAATTTGGTTGTATTTATTACTAGAACACAAGTGACTTTGAGACACATACAACTTGATATTGGAGATGTTCTTCTAGACTTTTCCTTGAAATTTTATGCTACTGCAAAATCTGTCTTCTTGGGGAGACTTGCTGATTCCAGCTGAAGAAAAAGGTGGTGATAAATAATAAGACTGACATAGTTAGGAGCTGAACCTGGAAGTTGTTTCTGGTGTTGCCTTTAGTAATTTGGTCTATTGATTATATTCATTAGTAGTTTAAAGAACAATTTAGTTTAAAGAATAATTTATGCTTGTTTTCATTTACTGTTGTACCCTAAGGTCTTAAAGTTCCATTTGGGCTAAATGCAGGCGCTCTAGAAAGAGAACCACTTCATGGAAGTTTGAAAACAACCCATCAATTTGACTGATTGAAGGCTTTAAACTTATTTTTCTGTTTGAATTCCTGTTGCTCTAGAAGTAGAATTTATTTGTGGGAGTTAATGGTTCTTAACAGAAATTTTGAACCATGCCCTGTCACTTTATGTAACGACTTGTTAATGGTTTATTTCATTGAAGGCTACACCTTTGTCTCCTTTAAGTTTAGGAGAACTTGTCCAATCATCTAAAATATAGGATTGATGAAGATAAAACGTATTGATGGCTGCTTTTTAAATATGCCGTAGAAACAAGGGTTAAAAGAAAAAATTCCACAAGCAATGTGAACTTTTATGCAGACTTATATTTTCTCATGTAACAACTTCCTACTGTTTCTCTTTTAACTTTGATAACCAATACGGTGAACCTTTTTTTCCCCAATCCTTTTATGAATGCTGATTTTTAGGCATAGGTTGGGAGAATAATATATGAGAATGACATTGGGTGTATTTGGAACCAAAGTCAGGAATTAATGGCCTCTAAATGCCCTTATAGTTATGTTTGTAATTTTCTCAGTAATTGAGACACCAGTTGCCATATATTTTGCTTGAAATCACTGTTCAGTTGATTCCTGAAAAATTGGACACCACTTGCTTTTAAAAAGAAGTTAAAGGCTAGTCAAAGTTTGCAATAAGTTTTTCCGTTGAAAATAATTCTCAAGCGGTACACTGTGGCCATATAGTCTGAAAGTACTGTCATGCCATATATATATAAGTACTTGTATGTGATAACTGATACGTGCCCCAATTAAGTTGTGCTTGATATTGCTCTATTGGCTAGAATTTTCAGCCAATCCCTTAATTTGATTTGTAAATATTTTTTTAATTCCCGTTTTGACAGATCATGTTCTTGGTGCATATTTTCTGATAATTGGCATTTGGCAGGCTCTATCCAAAACATTGACTGTAGATGAGCTGTATTATTTGAAGGAACAGTTTGCGCTATTGGAACCAAACAAAAATGGCACCATAAGCTTAGAAAATATTAAAGTGGTTGGTTTCTTTCACATTGTATAAATTGCTTTAATAGGTTTGTTGTGAATAATTTTCTCAACACTTTTTGCTCTGGTCAGGCCTTGACGAAATATGCAACGGATGCTATGAAGGAGTCTCGTGTCCATGACTTTTTAGCATCAGTAGGTGCTTTGATTGTTACAGTGGATGTTGCAATTCATAAATTTTTTAGTGTTTTAACTAGAGTGGTAAAATACTTTTAACTCCTTCTATGATAGCTGAATGCACTTCAATACAGAAGGATGGATTTTGAGGAATTCTGTGCAGCTGCATTAAGTGTCCATCAACTTGAAGCTCTTGATCAATGGGAGCAACATGCTCGTTGTGCCTATGAACTTTTTGAGAAGGAAGGAAACAGGGCTATTGTCATTGAGGAACTAGCTTCGGTATGTCAGTTTCTTTTTCCTTGACAATAAAGAAAATTCTGTGTATGTGTGAGAGAGAGAGTATAGACACGAGAGTTATTATCGATCATATATATATATATGATTGAGGTGTTGGAAACAGTACATGTTTCTTTTTTCTTTCTTTTTTTACTGTAATCTTCTTTCTCTAGTTGGCTGGAACAGCAGTGAAGTTTGGATTCAGCATGTTTAAGAACACAAGCCTGGACTAATCTAAGGTATTTTGGAAACATTGTTTCAGGAGCTTGGCCTCAGCCCTTCTGTCCCTGTTCATGCCGTTCTCCATGACTGGATTAGGCACACCGATGGAAAGCTGAGCTTCCTCGGGTTTGTTAAATTGTTGCATGGCGTATCTAGCAGGACCTTTGCGAAAGCTCAATAAAACCTTCGAGCTTACACGGGAGCTCTGAGAAGTATGGGTTGTCCTATGCTGTTTTGGCCAGTAACAAAGCAGATTAGAGACGATTTAGACGCTTCTGAGGCCTTCATTTTTCAGGGATTTTCAACACTGCAATTATGTCCCAGAACAATTCATCTGGAATTGGTACGAGGCTCATGGCACAAGCTTGAATACACATACCCTTGCCTGTTTTGGGAGGGCGGCAGTTGTGATCCACGTGCTCTTTCATGTGATGAAGCTCAGGCATTTGTGTTTCCCAGTGTAAAGATGTAGTTAAGTGTGTTTAATTGCTAGTGAGAATATTTTCTCAACTGGTTACCAGATGCTTGTTCTGATCTATTATTGGACTGGTGTGACATGTCCAAAAGCATTGTATCATCTGCTATGTTCTCTACCTTCTCTAATTAAGAGATCTCTGCCCAAATTCAATGCTTTTGTCTCTAAGCCTTTAGGCTACACTGCAGGGAATGGTTCCAATATCCTCTCTTAAACTCTTATCACAATCACTTTTAGTATAAAAATTTTGATATATGAAGACATGGTTTGAACATAATTTTAAAGATATATGTGAAGAAATAGTTATCCAAAAGTAATTTTAGCAAAAGCTAACGCAAATGGGCTATAGTGAGTCCTATGAAACTTGCCATTACCTGCATCTTTCAGCTTCTGAGACATACTATTAAAAACAATAAATGTATTTCATCAATCTTTGCTTGGTTGTGAAGAAGGCCGGGAATGCTTAATAACTTTCTCCTGCACAATGACTAAAGAGTCACTGTAACCGCGCATGAAGTGCAGTGGCAATGGTAAGACTTGCTCTTCTTCAAAGTATTTTTCGCAGTTTTATATTTGGCATTCTAAATAAAACCTCCCCGAAAGAATGGAGAGACCATAAGAATCAATTCCATGAAATTGGATTTTGGAATCACAATTCCAATCTATGTTGATCCCAAAAAAAAAAAAAAAAAATTGTTGGAATTAAATATAATGATTTGGAGCTTGGATCTTGGATTTTTCTACTTATCACTACTAGAGCATTCTCAATGCTTTGAAGATGCTCTAAATTTATGAAGCGATTTCAAAATTTGACACTTAAAATAACATTAAACGTTATTATTGCTAAATTTTAGTATTAATATACTCAAATATATTGCTGTAAAACAACCCTTATACCATCATTTTTTTATTTACAACATATATAAGTGCCAATATGTTCACAGCAAAAATAGCCAACAAATCATTAAGTGACAGATGGCTAGTAAATGGTAGTAGTGAAGATAGTATAGAAGTTCACACATGATAATATTCTGGGAGAAGAAGGAAAGCTGTAATGTGAACATGTGGCAAAACTGATAAAGATCATACCCTAAAGAAAAGGAAGGGTGATATCAGCTATGAAGCTGGATGAAGGACATGTGGAAGTAGTTTATCATGGGGGCTAAATTGATAGAGATGTAGCAGTTTCTAAGACGTGACCATTTATTCCCCGCAACATGTATTTGTGGAAGTGCAGGAGCAACAGTAAGGCCATGACTCTGAGATGAAGAATGTGGGGGAGAGCAGTTATGGAGGAAGGTCTTTAAAAAGGACATAAGCAGGAAACGACACGACGACATCCTCCAAAAATCAGCGCAATGCTATCAAGCTTCTCATTTTACTTTTCACATTCTCGTTGTTAATACCATTTTATTCTCATTGTTAATACCATTTTATTTACAGTTCCTTTTAATTCCCAAGCAATTATACTTCTCTATTGATTCTATATGGAATCGACACATCAATGCCCTGTCATCTAAGCATTCTATTTTGTACATGAATAAAAAAGTGTGCCACCAATTATACTTCTCTATTGATTGATACAAAGATTTCTTGTGATGTGGATTTCACAGGGCAGGCAATGCATCCATTCTATTCTCTTAGTAATAAAAATTTAAATAAACGAAAATGTAATAGTATTGGAGTAATATAAATTCCACCTTCAGTTTTATGCACTAGTAAAATAAGGGCACATCTTAAACATTATTAAAATAAGTTTTCTATTTTTGATGAATTTGAGTCTACCCTGGCTGCTCCACAGCAGCTACAATAGAGATTTGGGATAATTGAAAGAATCATGAGTGTACCAGTGACTTTAATAGTGTCAAGTTTTTCTTACCTCCCATTATTACTCCAGTCTCCAGCATGCAATTGCTTAAAATAAGTGACTGCAAAATGCCAGAGTGCAACCCATGTATGAGCTAGCCAGAAGTTCTGTCCCCTCCAAAACCTGACTTCAGAAATCCCGTTTGATCGAGATGACTAACATCACCCCACGCTTTTATGACCCACTCATCCTCATCAGACAAGTGAAATATGTTGATAGATGTATTCAATACCTTCCCTACAGACCGGCCGTTTGGGGAAGCCCGCTTATGAAGTGCCCTGATAGTTCCCCCATGAGTCACCACCACCACTCGCTCTCCTGGAATAGAAGTAAGAAGCAACCAGTTATTATCCTTATAGAAAACCATGATTTCGTGCAAACTTTGTTAACCTGTGACAATGACTATTCACTAGGGTGACTTGAAAGACGAATATCGTACTCTAAACAGTAGATGAAGTTTAAATAGGTATGCCACTGTAGTGTCAATGAACTATAATACATTTGGAATAAATTTGTTGTGCGTTCTCCCATTTGGAAGTTATCAAATTACAATACCTTGATGCTTCCTACCGATTCTCTGCAATGAAGATGTGCAGCGCTGATAAAGTTGATCAAAACTTTCCCCACCACCCTGCAGATGTGGTAAAATGGAGAAAGTAATGGATCCAATAACTGTACTGTAAATGCCAAATATGCAAGAATTCACTATATAATTATTGTAGCTTTATATTTCTCAAAACACTTCATCCTTCCTACATTTTTTTTTTCACGAGCATAGTGTGCGCCATGCACCGCTGGAACTTGTGTCTGACTCAAAAGTTTATGGTTGACAGTATGACTTGAGCAAGTTACCAGACTATAAACGTAGGATTGTAAACTAAAAATAGAAAATTATTCAGGAAAAGAAAAGGATGACAGTATCTATATTCAAGACAACATAGAAGGGAAGATCAATTTGTGTTACCACCCAAACGACAACTGAGCTTGTGTGGAAGTCTCAAGTCTTGCTTGTGTATTGAGGCCATGTATTTGAAACCAGCTCACCCCCTGACCCCCATATTCTATTGGTTGTAATGAGGACATGGATTTGAAATCAGCTAATTGGAAAGGTATCTCATGTTAACGAGCAAAAGGTTACAAGGTATCTGACAAGTAAGGGCACAAGTTCCAAGGTCAGCTTGAAGAACAAATTACAGCTCAAGGTCCTACCAGTGCAATCTTCTCACAGGGTTCAGGTCCAGTTGGGGCCATTCCAACTTGACAACTTCAGCAACCCACTATAAGAATTATTTTGAATTCTAATATTTCCACACCAAAAGTTGAGAGTTGAGACTTAAACCCAATACCAGTTTGAAAGCCACACCTCTGACGATCTAACCTATACTAACTTTGCTATTTTGAAAAACTATACACTCAATACTGTAGTAACAACAACTAAATACATGATTTCCTTTTATTTTGGGTGGGCAAGACTGGCCTTCTGGCTGAAAGTTTTACTGCAGGTGTTGAGTTGGAATAGCCCAATCCATCCACAAGGTTCTCCAATGGTGTACTTTAGTTACAAAACTGTAGAATACGGTAACAAAGTTCAAATTAAAAACTTCAAATATTTCACTAGTATGTGGACTACTTACTGGGATTTCTTGATCTGTCCGGTGAGATGAAAAAGCTTTGTAAGCATTAGGACAAAGTTTGGCTATGTCACGGTATACAAGACCTTGAAGATCTCCTAAATGTCTTTCCCGCAGATCTGGATCTTTTATAACCTGAAATTAAATCCAACATAAAAGTGCAAGATTCCAAGCATAAGGTTCCAGTAACCTAGATTATGTAGCCAACGTTTTGCTTCATGAAGAACTCAAAACCTCACAATGGTCAGAAACCAGTTCTTTAAACACTTTGAGATACACTCTGTAGTATATCTTAACAGAATCATCTCCAAAAATCTCCTTCTTATCATCTCAGTTTTGATATTGGTTGCAATTATTTTGACAGTGAAAAAGTGAAGAAAGAATTGAATTCAGAAACAGAAAGAGATAGAAGAAGGGGACCAGGGGATGAGGGAAAAAAGAAAAGAAAAAAAAAGGATAACAGAAAAATTGGGTTTGAAGCATCTTTTATACTTTTCTTCCTTATTATGGATGATCATTACAGTTTTTAAGAATTACATGTGTCATTTTCAGTTAGAATTGCATGCAGCAATACCAGTAGCATATAACTCTTATTTCCTAAGAAAATGATGCTACATCTCAAATAACACTCTTAACTTCTTAAACAGTATTCTTCAATTAAATGTATTCCTTTTTGCATAAAATGCTTCAACTATTTACTTATTTTACTATGTTGACAGATTATTGCAAAACACAATGAAGTACAATATATTCTCTTAATAAGAATATTATTCAAAACAAAATAAAAGATTAGAAATGCAAAATAAGTATGTGTAGAAATGCATGAATTAAGTTCCTATAGTTTTCATCGTTATTGGTGAGAAATTAGTTGTAGCACCAATAAAGGACAGAATGGTAAAACTTTGAATGAGATGGTTCGATCATAAGCAGTAAAATCCAATGATTGCATTAGGAAGAATAAGTATGGTTGAAGGCGCTACAAGACCAAAGGCCAAATGGAATACAAAAGAGAAAATGGGTCAAGGACTCAGGACTCAAGGAAGGGGATATAATATACAAGTTACATTACAGATGGCTTTAGAGTTTAAATAGACCAAAAGCCAAAGGGGAGGCAAAAGAGAGCATGGGTCAATACTTAGGGAAGGGAATATAATATTCTATGAGTTACATAAGATATGGCCCAATATAGAGTAAGGAAATCCTTCATTTGTGTAGACAATTCAAATACTTGGCCAACTTGGGAAAAGATGACAAGTTGATTTGTGTAACCAACTTGGTTGCTGAACTGAAAACATGTTAAAGTCAGTTTATCTGACTCAACCAGTGGCTAGACTAGAATTAACTTAAAACTTACGCAAGAATAAGCACACGCACAAACATACACAGGCTTGTTCCATCAGTGCCCTTATTATCTTTCTTGTAGCAAACAGTTGCTTGGAAAAACGGGATTGATGAATGTAGGCAACCATTAAGGTTCAGCTACAAATTGGCATACTACCAGAACTCATCCTTCTCTTTAAATACTGAAAGCATATGCCAAGGCATGCATGTGAAGATATGCTAATCGTATAATGAGCCAAGTTATGCAATAAAAGCAGTTTGAGTACCCAAAAATAAGCTAAGCTAAATAAAGAAGCATCGAGATAACATATGTTGTGAGGTGGAGTGTACAAGGAATGTGATACTTTTATCTCGGTAGACCATAGAAACAAGTTATTGAAGAAAGGAGTTCAACTCCTCCACAACAGCACCTCAGACTCATAAATACAGTGAAAGAAATAAACATCTTGGATATACACGAGATATGCCTTCTTATTGCAGTAAAATTGGTCCTATTGTCTCGTCTCATCTTTATTAGTGATTATAAGGAATATTACTTTCAAAAACTTGCTTCTGGATTCGTACCTCTAGTTTGCCGCAGATATCTGCTATTATCTGTGCCGTGTCAAAAGCTCTCTTCAAGTCAGATGCATACACAACAGAGATTTTAGTCTCCCTGGACAGTCGATCAGCCACCTTCAAGAAAGCAATATAAATTGTTAGTCATTGGAAAGTAGAGGGTATACATGCATGAGGTATAATCCATGGCTTACCGCAGCTGCTTGCTGCCTCCCAGCCTCATTCAATTCAACATCCAGGTGCCCCTAATATGACCAGAAATAAGGCAACAATCAGAGGCAAACCGATGATAGGAGAGGTTGAAGAACAACACATCATATGCACTATGCAGCCAATAGGGGTACAAGGAGTGAACCAAAAAATTTAACAGTTCACTTCATCCATGTGAATATTTTTCAACTGACTTGGGGCTGAAAAAAAGTGGACAGATCCTTGAGGGCTGAATTGCTACTTTTTAAATAAACACGCCCATTATTTTGATAAGTAAAACAGCAACATTTCTTGCAAATTAAGAGCCTAAACTTTATTTGAGAATCACACATAGTAGGTTGCGTGGAATTCATAAAATCCACACATAGCATGTGCTTGATTCTAATTAAACTAAGATACAAATTATAGATTAATCAATGCTCCAACCAAATGAAACCACTTATAACAATTCATGTTATTTCATGAGCAACGGGGAGCTATCTCAACCCATCATCATTCATCACGTATTACGGTAAAGCTAGCTGAAACAAATTGACTTAATCCTATATTACTTCAAATTTAAGCGCACAGAAGGACTTAACACAGCTAGATAACGTGAAGGTTTATGAAAAATTTGATCATAACATTTAAATTCTATAATTTAAATTTATTTGTACAGATTATACGGAAAATATACCTGAATTTTTCCAGTGGCGTTCCACGCCGTTTCCCCGTGACGTATTACAATAATCTCACAGTAAGCCGGATCGACAGAGCCGGATTGCACATCGCCATTGCAATCAGAGTGAGAAGAAGCCCTTAATTAAATCAAGTACAAAAAAAATCACATTATTGAACCAAAAATTATAATCGAAATGTAAACTTCTCTTATAGGTAAAGAAAGAACAAGAACTTCTGATAATCTTCCCTTAATTTTAGTGTTTTTATTTTCCTTCGTTTTCTCAGCAACCAAACAAAGGGTAAAAGGTAAAGAGAAAATGAGAGACATGGAGATCGGACCTAGAATCGGACTCTGCCACGGATGACTCGGCCATTCTGAGAAGACGACTTGTGTGGCGAGTCAAGATTGAGCTTAGAGCTCCGTTGCACCTGAAAATGCAATTTCTTCTATATAATTTTAAGCGCGAAGGAATAACTGGCCACGACGAAGAACCAGAGTCAGGGGATAATAGTTTTACAGCACGCCAGGTGTGCAGCGCACTCATGCTGGGAATTTTCCTCGTTTTCAAGTGGTGCTACTATTCTTTGCGTAGCATCGCCAAATTGGCACGTGACAGGCCGAATAAGAAAAAAAAGAAAAAGCAACGTACTTGGGAATTAGGATCCTTTACTTAAGTTTGTTTGGTACTCGGATAATCTGTCAAGATCTGGATTATCTACGCATCAAAATCTGGATTATTTACGCATCGTCTAAGTAAAAAACAGATGATTCAGATCATGACACATCATACAAACATATCCAAACCCAAGCAGAGGATCCGGACTCAGATATTGAGAATAACAGCTATCTGTTGAGGAAGTGCTCTGTACCTTAATCAATATGCTGATATGCTTGCAAATTAAGAACACTAGTCAAGCGGCCAACCAGCCAAGTAGCCTAGTGGCCAACCAGCCTAACAACCTAGTAGCAATCAATTGACCAACTAAGCAATCAAACGAGGTGACCAACCCTAACCAAGATCATACCAACCAAGCTCACCAACTTGAACGGAACAACCTGAGTCAGCTAACATACCAGCTCTCCCATTTAATTGACCTCCCAACCTTCTAAAATGTGGCGGACATCCTTACTCTTCAATAAGTGGCCGGCATGTAGCCTTTCTAAGAGGTGGACGACTTGAACTAGACAGTTTAAGCCGATTAACCTCCTGGCTCTCCCATTAGGTCAATGAGAGCTCATTAACAAGTTGACCAGCCAACTAGTCATTTAACCATTATAAAGGATAGTGCACCACTTTATTAACTATCATTCGTGATAGTTAAAGAAGTAGGTATGAGCACCTCACCATATGACACCCCTATTATACTTCTCAAAGTAGGTATGTACAAAATACAAGGTCATTGACATGACAAAAGCTAACAACAAGGTAACACATGTTAGCTTTACCTAATGTATAAAAGGGAAGAAGGTGAAAGGTAATGAGGGGTGATTCATTTCATTTTCCGCATTCTTATTTTCTTTCATCTCGAGAAACTCCTAAACTATGCTTAACCTGATCGCCCGAGGGTCATCAGTTAGCACCACCCAATGGGGAGTTCAATTTATTCTCTATATTTTTATTTTCTCATATAGCCTCCAAGATAGCTCCTAATATACACCTAACATGACTGTTGGAAGGTCATCAATTGGCATCACCTTGGTGCCTCAAGGCTTTTCTCTGTTATTCTTCCATCTTTTGCATCAAGTTATGTGCTTTCCAAAGATTCCATGAATTCCGCTTCCATCAAATCCTACTTCAGATTCACATATTGGCAGGTAACATTCCTAACGCCTACATGCCTTTGATTATTTGTTGAAATCTTTGAAATTTGAAAATTTTCTTTTTTGTTTAGCTTTTTTATGTGTTACACTCAAAGATGGAACTTCATTCCATTTCCAACACAGATCTTGCATTTATACCGCCTCTTTCAAATTGCCATAAATCTCACCTCCCGTCAATCTCATTTCCTTTCAGCTCTTAGCTTTTCCAGTTTTACAAAAATTACATATACACACCATGATATCCCTGAAAAATTGCATTCCATCTTGTTGCATATCAATACTTTGTGATTTCCACTCTTGCAATCTTCGCTGGTTATATCAAACCAAATTGGCATTTGCAATTCCTATTCAAATTCAAATTTGAGTAAAAATGGGTTAAAATCCTCTAATTATTCACTTAAAACTATACCAAATCATGTTTTATTCAAACTTAAACTCAAATTGAGTTTCACTCAATTTTGCAATGATCATATGCTTGTTGGTTGCAAATGCAATGACTTGTTTGGTTGTCTTTAAATCCACTTTTACTCAAATAAAATCCAAGTAACGAATTAACGAGTCTCATAATAATTTTTTTTCTCAAATTTACTAGAGCTCCATCGCAAATCAATTTGTCACTCAAATTTGAGTGAAAATCTGAATAAAGGATTGGAGATGGTGTCATTGTACTTTTACAGCGACGAGAAATATGAATACGGTATCGTTTTATCAAGGATGCAATAAGGCTGCGTTTCGGACAGATCCAGACGGGGCGTTTTGTACTTTTGTTAATCGCGACTCGCGAGTCGTCTGTCCTCTCTCTTTCTCTCTGTTCGTGGTCGCCGGCGACTTCTCTCTCACTAATCGCCGGCTTCCACTGTCTCTCTCTATCCATCTCATAATTCCCACTCATCGTCGAGCCTCTTCCAGTGCAGCCATGACCGAAGATATATCATACCCTCCAATCGAACCCACCACTTTCGATCTCATCATCGTTGGGACCGGCCTGCCGGCGTCCGTGATCGCCGCCGCCGCATCAGCCGCCGGAAAATCCGTTATTCACCTCGACTCAAACTCCTTTTACGGTTCCCACTTCTCCTCTCTCCCCCTCGACGATCTCATCACCTTCCTCACTTCCCAATCCACCGCCGCCACAGCTACCGCCGCCTCCACCACCACCTCTACTAACGGAGACGATTACATCGCAGTAGATATCAGCACCCGTCCCATGTACTCCGAGCTCGAGTTCTGCTCCCACTCTTCTGAACCACTAGAACATTCTAGAAAGTTCAATCTAGATTTGGCCGGACCTAGGGTTTTGTTTTGTGCCGACTCGTCCATTGATCTCATTTTGAAATCAGAAACTGTTCCATACATTGAAATCAAAAGCGTCGATGTGAGTTTCGTGTGTGATGCCGATGGCAAGTTGTCGCCGGTGCCGGACTCTCGACAAGCGATATTCAGGGATAGGACGCTTGGACTGTCGGAGAAGATTGATTTGATGAATGTTGTCAAGCTTGTGCAGGAGCATTTGTCTTCTATTGGGGATGAGAGTAGCGAGAATGCGAGAATTTCCGAGGAGGATTTGCAGAGTCCGTTTGTTGAGTTCTTGACTAAGATGCGGTTGCCGCCGAAGATAAAATCGTACTTATCACATCGATTTTCTCTATCTGTTTCCATTAGTGAGAGTTCTTTTCTATTGAATGTCCCTAATGCGTACAATGACTTGCTCCATTTATGTTCTTCTTTTATGAAATCAGTTCTGTGTTTATGTTTTCTGCTGAGCTGCACTTGCTTTTTGGCGGTTAAACAGTAATATGATGCTCATTTATCTGTCAGTAATTGGCAGTGTTTTAGTTCAAGATACCAATATTTGAATTGTTTCAATTTATAGAACAAATTGAATTTGTAATGGGATTCATTCCATTCTTTTAAATGAATGGTGCATTTGATGATTGTTTCATTTTGTTTGCATATAGTTTTGTAAACAAATCCATCTTTTGTGTATGGGGCAATTCAAGAGGATGGCAATCATCAACACAAATAAGAGTAAAAATAAAAAATAGAGGTTTTTCATGGATTTCTAAAACTTGATCCTCTAACACTAATTTTGGCGATGTTCTAAATTTTTTAACTGGATTCATTTAATAAGATGAATTTGTACTTTCAAATCTTCAATAATACTCTCTGGAATGATTACAATTTGGTTTGATGGAAGCTTGGGGGAGAGAATAGTTTCTCGCATTTGCTTCTTCTCTCCCCATTATTAAATCATCGCTTCCCATTATTAAATCTTCTCTTCCCTGCTCCTCTCAAACCAAATAAATTTTTAAGCTTTATATCTGCACCTGGAGAAAATTTGAAATCCAGGATAACTGCATTGAGAATTTACTTACTGATTCTTTGCATATGTATTGGCTGATTTCAATAAAATTTAGATATTTTTGTTGTAGATGTCATTATGTTCAATTGATAAAGTCTGTCACAGGCTGTTATCATATATATGGGCTCAAGTCTGTGTGGGCTTGAGCACCTTCGTACATTTCCCTGAACAGAAAAAGAAGCATGAAACAGATGCAACCACCTCCCATTTTTTTCTTTCATGATACTTCAGGATACATTACTGATACACTTCATGCCTAGTTCGTATATCTTATGTTGAACTGCTCATTTGGAATTCCTTCATTACTGATGATCTTTCTTCATATTACTTCTATTTTGGTTGCTTTTGTATTGAATTTTATATTTGGTGCGCTTCAGTACGGTTTGTAACTTGCATTATTTTTTAATGGGATGTAATTTGCATCATTTCCCCCTTATAGGATTGTCCTCTATGCAATAGCCATGGCAGATTATGATCAAGACAACATGGAAGTTTGTAAAGATGTTCTCAAGACAAAAGATGGAATTGATCGTTTAGCCCTGTACTTCTCATCGGTTGGCCGGTTGGTTCTTGTCCTTTCTGTTCCTTTAAAAAGTATCCCATCTTTAATGAAAAATGTCAACTCTTACATATGAGTACTATTTTGTAGAGCGCGAAGGTCAAAACAAAAATCCTTTATTAAATTGAAAGTTTCTGGCTGCAAAAGGCTTGCTATTACTATAATTAATTATCAATTTCAATGATATGCATGGTTGCCCCTTGAGTAGGTGTAATATCATATGTTCAGTTAATATTTATTTTTTATAATAACCGATCACTTGAAAAGTTGGAATTTCTGATGACAACAATAAGTTCATATGGAGTTTAGCGGCGTTTGTCTCAACATCTTACATTTGTGATAAGGGCATAATGCATGCTATTATGGACCCACGATTTAACACTTTTGGGCTTTGGTTTTTATTTCAAGAAAGCAAGTTTGATTAGTTTAACACCAAACTATTTTTAACTGTTCTTGTTCCTTCAGGTTTCCTAATGCACCTGGGGCTTTTATTTATCCTATTTATGGCCAAGGGGAACTACCACAAGGCTTTTGTCGCCGTGCTGCTGTCAAAGGTTGCCTTTATGTAAGTTTTGATGGGTGTTGTTTCAACTATTTTCTTTGAGATCTATAATTATCAATTATTATTGCCTTTTGCTTCACCATTAATAACTTTTTGACTCAAGATTGACTTAAATTCACCCCATGTTACTGTAACCATATTTCACATTTTCTACTTTTTCTTTATTTCCTTTGCCATATTTTTAACTTTTGCTTTGTTTAATTCTCTGTGTGTGTGTGTGTGTGGGGTAATGTTACATGCAATTAAGATTGCCACTATTATTATTTTTGTAGATCCATGGTTGTCAATTAGGAGGATTGCCACTCTTGTTCATTGTTGCAACATTTTTTACTGCATCGAGTTTTGGGGAATCTAGAACTCCAAAGCAACTATTTGACACCTTATAGAGAAACTTCTTGACAGGAAACCCAATGTTAGACATGAGCAGCATATTATATCTAGTTATTGCACAGATTTTCGTTGCAGTTTATGTCACATGATACTTAAAACTATATGACATGAACTCATCACTTAGAGTTCTTGTTATTACTCCTTTCTTTTCCAACATCGAATGAGGCAACTTAATAGGTTCTGTTTCCTGACATTTGCTAGACATCTGACATCCTACAACTAATACTATGTTGGCCCTTTTTTCTCATGCCAAATTTGGTAGGTGAGTTCGTGATGATTTTCTGTATGCCCCTTGTGAGTGGAGTTTTTTTTTTTTTTTTTTTTTTTTTTTTTTTTTTTTGTTGGTTTTTTTTTTGGGATTAGTTTTCTGTAATGCTTAGTAGCAATTATTGCTAATGATAGCTTAGTGTGTACGTTTCTTACTGTTAATGATACTAGAGTTTAGTATTTGTATGTTTTTTCTCCCTTGCAAATAACGCCTACCAGTTGGGTTGTAGAAAGTGATTGTATTATGTAATACCTTTTCGACCTTTGATACTTGTCTACCCAATAAAGAAGAAGCTACAAGCTTATAAATCTTATCTTCTTTCAAAACTTCTTTCATGCAGGTTCTGAGGATGCCAATGATTGCTCTGCTTATAGACAAGGTGGGAAAATTTTCTGTTGATCTTGAGAATGTTTTCTTAACATAAACTCAATACAGATACTTATGAGATGTAAATGAATTTCATATTTCCCATCTATTGGAATTGTGCAGAGTAGTGGGCATTATAAAGGTGTTAGATTAGGTACTGGACAGGATTTATTCAGCAATCAACTGGTCCTGGATCCTTCCTTCATAGTTCCTTTGCCATTGGCTTCATCTCCACCAGATTTTCTGCAAGAAAGTTCCCAAGATTTTAGGATGAAAGATGTTAAAGGAAAGGTGGCTAGGGGAATATGCATTACAAGTTGTTCTCTAAAGCCAGATGTATCAAACTTTCTTGTGGTGTATCCTCCAAGATGTAAGATCTATGCCCCATTCTGTCCTTGTACTTTTCTGAAGAGAAAAAAATTGACATTTTTTTCTCTCTCTAGCTTTGTATCCTGAGCAGGAAACATCCGTCCGGGTTCTCCAGATAGGTAGCAATTTAGCTGTTTGTCCATCAGGCATGTAAGTTTTGTCACGCTTCGAGGATAGTATTTCTCTTCCATTGTTCAACATTTTCTCTTTATTTTTACCACTAAAATATTTAATTTTTACTTTTGAGCGTTCATAATGTTTAATGCTCTGGAAATTATGCATCACAATTGGAAGTCATTTTCGTGCCGAAATAGGCATGACCGCATGACACTCTCTCACCACCTCTAGTAACTCGTCCCATGCACAGCTGTGTTAGCTAATCACCATTCCTACCACCTTACCATGTCCCCCAACAACTTGTCATGAGCACCATTGCAACATCTAGCGCCATGTCAATCCTGTCGACACTCCATCACCACCACCATCACCTCTACTGCTACCTTTAACATCATACCAACACCACCTCTGCCACCTTCTCTATAGCCCTTTGCAGTGATATGATTTGGATTTGGAATTTGGAACTGCACCTAAAAGCAGAACACTTTTGTTTCATATCCCCCCCCCCCCCCCCACCCCCCCAACAGTCCATTTGGAGGAACCCATAATACTTAAGTTGACATTGCTCTTTTTCTTCTTGTTCAGGTTTGTATTGTATATCTCAGCTTTGTGTGACAATGGAAATCAAGGGAAGAAGTTACTACATGCAGCCATGAACGCTATATTCACACCCGACATGTCTGGGAACCCTGAAAATAGTTCCTTGGATCAAACTGAGAATACAGAAGTGAAATCCACTTTACTTTGGAGTGCCTTGTATATACAGGAGGTGACTATGGTATATTTCTTATCTTGACTGGATTCCTTTGTATTACAAATTACCTTTTCTTTTTAACATTTCTATACTATACTCATATTGTGAGTTAATATTTGTAATTTTTTTTGGGGCTGTTTGTTTGAAGGCCATTTAAGGATGATGTCTTATTATGCTATCGTAGGTGTTCTAGTCATGAAGGATCTCATATGATGGTTCATCCCTGTGAGTGGATCAAGAGATCCAATATTTTTCATTTGATTTTCAAGATGAATATAGCTTTTAAAAATATAGTCCATTTACCGATTGGAACCAACTACTAGGTGTTTGGAGTTCATACATGTAGGTCTTCTTGTTGAAAGTCATTGAGAAGTTGTGCTTGTACTATAACCCTTTGGTGGTATATTGTATCATATCCCTTAGTGTACGATATTTCAATGTAACAAAGTTTAGTATATTTGAGTCTCTGGTTTGGCTTGTTGACCTCTACATCATTTTGACAGAATTTGTTTGCTAATTTCAGGAGGGTTCATTTGGACCTATTAGCTTCACCCCAATGCCAGATGGGAATTTGAACCATGCTGGTGTTTTAGATGCAACAATGAAGGTAATTTATTTTATGATTGAGCTTTTAAAGGACTTCCATGTTCTGATTTTTCATTCATGAATGCTATTGAGTACTCAATATCACTTTATACTCCTATAGATCCCTCTTTATGGTTTTTGTATAAATACTTGTGCACATGTGTATATGTAATAATACATGCACATAAATGAAATTTTCTCAAATATTACTAGTTTTGTTTAGGGTGTGAACTTTTGTCCTTAAAGCTCTGTTAATTATACAGAAATAATTTCCCTGATAAAAGACAACACCATATTACTCTTTGATACGCACAACTAATTTTGATGCATGTGCTTTTTTAGTTCTCTTTGTACTGCTCAAAGGTAGGCTTGCACCTGATTTTTAGGGGGGCACATTTCTTAAAATATAAAATATAACGTTTTTGAAAGGATTTTTGGTGAAACACTTTAAAACCGCCAATTATATGTATTGATGATCAGCTTCTTTTCCTCCTATTATTGCAGGTTTTTTATACACCATACAAGTTGGGTCAAAATAATGTAAAAATCCAATCTGTCCACTCTTGGGTAGAGTTGGATATAAGTTGGGTCAAAATCCAATCTGAGCCCGACCCTGATTTGAACTCTTTGAAATTGGCAACCTGAACCCAACCTGCATAAATAAACTTTAAAAAATGCATTGAAAATATTATGGAATTCTAAAAGCCATATATAATGATAGCCTGCCATGAAAATATTTGGGCTGGGTACCTAAGTCAAACCTATTTCAAGTTGATCTAAAAGCAATTAAACCAGGTGGATTATGTCCGGATCATGTCTTTTTTGCTCTGTTCACAGATTTGAGATCCATGGTTTAGGCACAGGTTCACGAGTGCTGAAAGTGTGCTTTATTGGATTGCATTATTTTTCATCTCTCTCTCTCTGTCTTTCTGTCTCTCTTTCTCATGGTTACGGTAAAATACACCCAAAGTAGTTGGAGTCATTTATTTGATTGATTTGTGGCTAGGTTCACTAAAACTTTGTGTTGGAATTCTTTTTCATTTTGTTTAATGTTGAAAAGCTAGTTGAAGTGTGGATTGGTTAGTTCCTCCCTGTGAACCCTAGAATGAACTTTTGTAGTTTGCTGTTCTACGAGGACTCATGCTAATTTTTTCCATGTTATTTATGTCTTATATTTTGTTTTTTATGATCTCTGAATAACTATCACACTTCAAAGTGTTGACTCATTTGGTGCTTGTCTGACAGCTATTTCACGAGATATATCCCAATGCGGAATACTTTCCAAAGACAACCTCCCCTGAGAATTCTGAGGATGATGATGGCCTAAGTCTGGAGTCCTAAATAGTGATTTGATAAACTCAAGTAGTTATCTATTCGACCAGGGTATCAGATCATCTTCAATTTATTTCACCCCGTCTTTTGGCTCTGGAAATTGGAGAACTTTGTATTGTTTGTACTTTAGCCTGTGTTGTATCTTCTCTCTTGTTTCCTTCATTAATTTTAGGGTAAGTTACAGATTGATTCCCCCAAGTTTAGCCAAATACAAAATTACTTAAATGCCCTCACATATTCTAAGAATGACATGTCTCTATTCCACTGACCTGCAGAATTTTATTTCTTGGCTCTATTTGTTTACTAAGAAAATGTAGGTGACAGAGAATTGAAATTTCACCAGGCGAGTTTGAACTGAGTTTAGGAGAGAAACTTCAGAATAGAATTTGAGATCCTTCGATCAACCAAAACCTTCAAAGTGATCGGCCAAACTCTTCCCTACATATTTGTCGGGAAAGCTTTTTGTCTCCAAAGGATCACCTCAATCGTATCAGAGGCGACGAAGCAGAGCCTGAAGAAGAAAGGAATGCATTTCCCTCCATGGAGAAAAGCTGAGTACGTCAGAGAAAAATGGCTCTCTCCTTTTCTAAAAGTTCTGATGAAGTGGAGAAGACCACGGTTATGAAACAATCGAAGCCATCTGAGATTATTCAGAAGAAGAGTTTACAGGTTGGGGGTTAAGATCATCACTGGTTCAGCTTCAGTCATGGAAAGATACAACTATAAAATTTTGACCTTATTTCTTTTCTTTTCTTTCTTGTTAATTTTGTTATCAGAGAACTATTTACGGTATTTGGGTGTAATATCTCCTTTATTTATTTATTTTATAAAGGCCTGATTTACTGATATGAAAAAATTCTATAAAGTTATAGCTTGTAAAGAGTTTCAACTCTTGTTTTTGTTATGTCTCTCTAATATGAGAATCAATCTAAAACGATTACCATTGTTGGAAAGCCTTGGAAGCTTGGAAATTTACTCTTTCTCTCTCTCTCAAAGTTATATCTTATTTTATTAAAATCCGCTAATGTCCTATGACTATTAAGGGACATTAGTTGATTTTAATAAAGTAAGGTAATCCTTACTTGATCATATATATATATATATATATATATATATGTTCTAGTCAATGCTACCTGATTTTAACTAAAGTCAGCAAAGAACACAAGCCCTTGGATTGGAATCTTGAAATGAATCATCCATTAAGTGAATGAGAATGCAAGGGCTGTTCTAGTCAGGGATACTTGACTTTAACTAAAGTCAGCCAAGAACACAAGCCCTTGGATTGGAATCTTGAAATGAATCATTCATTAAGTGAATGAGAATCCATGGGCTTGTATTCTTAGCTGACTTTAGTTGAAGTCAAGTATCCCTGACTAGAACACTTCTTGAGAGAGTTGTTGCTCCAAAACTTTCTTGAATGGAGGCTTTCTTAATACTCTTAAATCTTTTTTTTTATTATTTTTTTTGGATCAAGGACAATATAATCTTGGATTCTTGGTGCTATAAGTCTGCTGAAGCATTCGAGTGGCAGCCCACATCTCGCGAGTTTTTTCTTTTTGCTGAATCAGTTTCCTGACGAGGCTGAATCTGCTCTTACAGTTTTGAGTGAAGATTTAAAATTGGTACTGGGGTCATGTTATTTCTTGAAATGAAATGGGTCCATTTGTGTAATGGTTGAGAAGACTAACTTATGTCTTTAATGCTATGCAAAGCAAAATGGAATTGATTCAAATTCATAGGGAAGTCCTATTATGAACCCAAGTGTTCAATGCTCGAATCTAATGGAAGGAGTTTAGCTATGGTATGGACAACATGGTTGCCCCATCAGCAAGTCACTTGACATAATGACATAAAATTATTCTGGTAGTATCATGTTATTGAAGTTGTCATATCAGCTAGCACATTAAGTGTAAAAATTAAAAAGACTTGAAGAATTTGATGAGAAGAGAGGCATTTTCCTTTCATGAAATAGTTTACTAGAACTGATCAACTTCCACAATTGTACAAATGGTAAAACTCTATTCACCATTCGTTATTTTCTCCATAGGTTATACACAAAAGGCACCAAAAGATTAGGATGATAAAATACTTGGGTTGAAATAAGATGAAGACACGTCACAGTCTGCTTGATCCAGCGGCTGAGAATCCATATATTCCCAAAACGCAGAGAAGCTCTTCGTTTCACCAGACGCAGGTTCCGTCAAAATGGGCCGGCGCGCTGCTGCATCATCTTCTTCGCGCTTCACCCTCATTCTCCCTCTTCCTAGTTCTCTCTCTATCACCCTCTCATCAAAGTTACATCTACTCTCCCTCACTATCATTCAGAGATGCCGTCAAATCTGTAGGGGAGCTTCTTCTACTTAGAGGTTTGGTTATCAAAGGTGATCACAACCTTGCCTGATTCGCCAATTTTGAAGATCAACGATTCCGACAACTGCACTTCAACTATCGCGATACTTCTGTCTGCTGCTTAGTGCCGGAACCCGCTGGTAAGTCTCTCTTTTCTCTTCTCAGTTTAAGGCTTTTTAGAAATTTAGGGTATTTATGATTTTATGGCTTTGGTGATTTGAAATAGGGTTTAGGGATTCTCTCTCCTCTCTTCTTAGTGAAGGTCCCATTAGATGAATCATTTAATTGTTACAATGTTACTTGTTTAGTTACTTTTGAAAACAGAATCTAGATGGGTTTGCTCTATTAGTAAAATTCTCTGAATCTCAGCTTCCGGGTCTCAAGTAAAGTTCATTTTTATCTCTTCGTCTGTTGGAAATTTCAAAATTTCAAAATTTGAAGTTTTGGGTGTTGGTTTCTTGGTTTACAGATCCTGTGAAAGGTGAGCTCTTTCTTGAATTTTGAAGTGATTGTGAAACTTATGGTTTTCCTATCAGATCAATTTAAGATATTGAGCTTTGATTTCTTGTTTTAGAGAATTGAAGTTTCTGTCTATACACCACAATTTGCTTTATACAGCAGGTTAATTTCATTGATATCCTCTTCAGCATCAAACTTTCGTATTATTTTTCATCGTTAAAAAGAAAATGAAGCGCAGAGATTATCTCCCATTTTGTGTAAATTTTGCACTTTTTTTCTTTTAATTAAGTTGGAGAAGTAAATTTTGCATCTCAATAATAACGAGAATTTGAAAATTTGTTTACAATATAGAAATACTTGTATTTATTTTATTTTATTTTTCTGAAAAATAGACTCAAGGCAAGTGATTTCAATTATTGAGCTGCAAAATGCTTAGAATATGAATAGAAACCATGTAAATCTATATTGATAATTTTGTAAAGCAGCTTCATTTGAAACCAACTCCAAGAGAGGCTGAGATCATACAAATGGTAAAAATATTATGCGCAGTGTTATGGGTATGATCCCTTTTTTGACCAACTTTTATGCATTTTTATTTTTATTTTTTTAAATTGTGGCAAAAGCACTTCAACTGATTTCAAATGGGCGAAAAATTACTTGTATAAGGGTAATATTGTCATTTCAGGGTTGTAATAGTTTTAGCATATGCTCTTGCCAAACAGGAAACAAAATCACTTCTAGCATGAAAATCACTTTTGAAATACAGTTCTCAAACACAAACTGATTCTCTACTGCTACTAGCAGCTTCTGGTTCCTTTCATGGCCGCATAGTCCTCCTTCCTTCCATCTCTCTTTCTCTATCTTTTCTTTTGATTGAAAATGCACGGTGTACCTCGCAAAGCCCCGAAACCAGAAAAAGAAGCAGCTTTAGCGGTTGAAGCAGCAAAATTACGTTCTCTCCAAACTGAAGTTCTCCACAATCATCACAACAAAATGTAATTTCTTTCCACATTCTCTTACTCTCTCTATAATATATGTATACATTCTGACAAACACTGATTGATGAACTCATGAACTATATCTTTATGTGTGTGCGTGCGTTTTAAATTTTGATCAGTTACACAAAAGAAGCCCTAGAAGTTAGCAAGAAGCTTCTCGAGATCAATCCAGAAGTGTACACAGGTTGGAATTACAGGAAGCTTGCTGTTGAACACAATCTCAGTCAATCTAAGCTTGATTTGGACTCTATTAAATCAATTCTCGATGAAGAACTCAGAGTCGTATGTTTCTGTTACTTTAATTGGTTATTCTCCCTCTGTTTCCTTTTTTGGTTGCCGAGAAAATGCTGGAGAAGATAAGAAAATTTCTAAATATTGGATTTACCCTTTGTTGGGACTTGAGATTACAAACAGTTATGCTCTCTGCTGTGCTTAATACAATTATTTGGTTCGCTTTAGGGGAAATTTTGTTGTTTTGTAAAGCAAAACTAGATAAAAATACAATTTTCAAACTTTAATTTTGTTTACCTCAGTTCTCCGTTCAATCAAATCTATTTGGTTGCTGAGAAAAGATGGAAAAAGGAAAGAAATTAAAATTTTAAATCTCAAAGTTTTTATTAATTGGGACCTTGGAAAACGAAAGCTCCGCTCTACTATGCCTAATACAATTCTTATGCAATTGAGGTCACCTTTTCATTTCTTGGAAACCAGAACAATATTGAATCTAAGTTTTCTTAGCAACCAAATGTAATTGTAAATCAGAATTATGTTTGTGCATGATTTGTTATGAATTCAATGAATGGATTTATATAGGTAGAGAGTGCATTGAGACACAATTTTAAGTCTTATGGAGCATGGCATCATCGTAAATGGGTTCTAAGCAAGGGTCATTCATCCATAGATAATGAATTGCGGCTTTTGGATAAGTTCCAGAAGGCTGATTCGAGGAATTTTCATGCATGGAATTACCGCAGGTGAAGACCTGGCTTTGGTTTTTATCCAAGATTATTCAGGAGTTCATTTTGAAAGTCCTTATTTTATTTTATTTTTCTCTAGATTTGTTGCGGCATTGATGAATAGATCAAAAGAGGAGGAGTTAGAATATACAACAGATATGATCAATACTACCTTCAGCAATTATTCAGCGTGGCATAATCGGAGGTATTACAGTATTTACTATTTAAAACTTTTTATCGGGTTTTGGTTATCATAAGAGATCTTGTTAACAATTTATTTTCAATTTGATCACATAGTTTAAGTTGTATTTATTTTAGTGTCTCGGAGATTTTAATTATTAAGGTGGTTCTTTATCTTGTTTTGATAATGAAACGCTGGAAACTTTGTTAGATTTATGAAAGGAATCAATATATTTCACTTGGTTTAATTTGGGATTATGCGTTCTATGTATCTGGTGTTTTTCTCCCCAGGAACATATATATATTTCCGTGCATCTACAATATTCAGAAACATATCTATTACTTCGGATGCATGTTCTGCTTCGTGTTGTCTCTCTCTCTCTCTGCTTGTTGAATTTCTTTCAATATTTATCTTCTTGGGGACTTGTGCAGTGAACTTTTGTATCATTTGCTGGAAAAAAGGGTTCAAGGATATTTCCCGAAGGAAAAGGTTTTGGCAGAGGAGTATGAGCTTGTACACCAAACATTTTTTACAGACCCGGATGATCAAAGTGGTTGGTTTTACCATCTTTGGCTGCTCAATCAAACGATTAAATCAGATGCTCCTTTTCTGATTTCTTCTTGGCCTGCTCGTGATTCTAATCTCACTATATCTGTAAATTTGTCCCTGGATGGCTCTGCTTCGTCTCCGTTCACAAGTTTCCATTCTGATACAGGAACATTTCCTCTCATTTTTTATTTTAATCAAGCCGTTGAAGGTGTAAACTCATCTACAGTAAACATTGAATCTGTGTTTAACTCAAATAAAGATCTGATCTGGAGACCACTGTCAACAAATAACTCTGGGACTGCCCAAGCTTGGGTGACACATCTAGATTTTTCAAATGTAAAGCTCCATTCTTTGGAAGCTTACCCAGTAAAGGTTAGCCTTGGACATTCTCAGGGCATCACTTCTTCAAGTGGTTTTCACTATTGCCATCCTTTGCAGTTTGCATTTACAGTGTTTATAAGGCCTCCCAGTTCAGTGCACTATGAAAGGCAGGATGTAGAAAAGATTTTATGGAGAGATGAAAATTTTCATATTTGTGATATGCATTTTCCGGTATCAAATTCGATTGTTTCTTTTGGTCGGCTAAGAACTAAAGAGGACCCTGAGGCAACAGCTTCGGATTGGCAAGTAGAAACTATAGCTAATGAGATAGCCATCTTCCGGGAGTTGTTGTCAAAGAGAGACTGGTAAGCCTGAATTATTTAATGAGTGTTTTTGCTAATAGAATGTCTTCTTATTTCCTCCCTTCTGTTCTTGTAGTAAAATTGGAAGGCTTACACTTGCAAGACTTTTGATGGCTCATGATATGATGATGCTGTACAACACTTCATATGCTTACAAACTGGTTCATTCTGAAGAAGTGCTAGAACTATATAGTGGCTTAATGAAGTTGGATCCATCACACTCTCAATACTACAAGGATGAACACAGCTTAGTCCTATTGCAGCAGGTAATTCTCTCTTTCTATGTTCATGTGTTGGAGAGATCTGTCATTTCTGCTTTACTGTTGATTGTGATGCTGCAAGTTTATGAGGTTCCTGTTTCTATAATTATGAATCTTCATGCAGCTACATTTTGAGGCATACATTTGATTATGCTAACACTTTTTTCAGTTAATTGACGGCACTGGATGCATTATTGAATCCCCCTCATATTTTAGGGGAAAGATATTTGATTTCACTAGTTAATTTACCCTATTTCGTGTTATTGCTATTTCTAGCTGGAACCCCTAGCAATGGCAAAATGAATTCAGTTCATGCATGTGGCATGCTCCTCCATATTTTGGATTACTGTTGAGAGATCTCTAGTTATGATAACCACGAGCTCACATCAAACTTTTCTTTCAATTTTTAATATTCTTTACTTTATTTTCCTTAAAACTACAAATATTCTCATATTTAGGTGATCCTGCAGGTGGCTTCTAGTGTGGAGTCTTTGCTGAAACACTGCTGTCGCTATAGGGACTTGACCTCTACAAATATTGGTAGAGGTATCTGTCTACGATTGAATAACTTATCATTAGCACGAGTTGGATCTGTTGACCAATTATTGTGGGTCCAAATGCTAGACCTCAGTCACAATGAACTTCAATCAATTGAAGGTAAACTACTTCCTTGATATTTTAAATCTTATATATTAATCGGTGGCCTTCATTAGATTCCTTCTATATTGATGGATTGTATCTTTTTATACCTATTCACATGCCCGTGGTAGAACTACAATTTTGGTTGTAGGGAAATAGAGACAAAGGAGAAGAAAAATTTTAATAGATATATTTTTTTCTCTTCAAGAATATGAAACTCAACTTAGTTCAACTCGGCTAGACTGCTAGACCAAATAGTTGTATAATGTACGCTGTTATTTTGGCACCTTGAAATGAATATTGGGCGTGCCATAAAAGATTGCTCAAATCTTCAGGTTTGCAGGATATTCAAATCTCTAGGTTTTCCTGATCAAAATGGTTTATGGAGCCACATTTTCAGTTTGGTTTCTGAAAGTTTATAGACCTCATTTTTGAGTCATTGTTTAAACTTAGATAGCTTAGTCAACCCACCAAAGTATGCAGGGATGCAAAGTATCAAATAGAGAACATCTTTGTAATGTAATTGTTTGGTCTTGCAAGGATTCATCTTCCCCATATAGAAAGCAAAAAACCTTAAAATAGACATGGATGGATAAATGCATGCATATGTGAAGCGTGGTAATAGATTCAAGTCCATGAATTTAGTGGTCCCTTTCTCATTTCGTATTTGCATGATGGTCTCTAGTTTCATGAAATGGGCCAAGGTCAAAGCTCTTATCTGCTCAATGATGCATCTTAGCACTTCAAAAGCATTTTCCGTTTATTGTTGAATGGGAAGAAATTAATTGTCCTTGATTTTGGGGTTTTATGACAGGATTGGGGGCTATGCAGCTTCTTTCTTGCTTGAACTTAAGTCACAATAAACTCAGTAGTTGTACTGCTCTGGAGCCTTTGAGACTTCTGAAGTCATTAAAAGTGTTGGATATTTCTTACAATGAGATAGGTGCACACTCTATTGACACCACAAGGTACTTGTGCTCTCGTACATTCCAAAGTGACTGTAGTTTCGATGATATTGTGTCTGGTGATGTCAAAGTGATGGACTACTGGGAAGCTTTTTTCATCTTTAGAGGCTTAAATTTAACACAATTAGACGTTGTGGGGAATGCAATTACTGATGAGCAGTTTAGGTCATTCCTGGTTAAGGTTCTGCCTACACTAAAATGGCTCGACGGTGAAGAATTGCATTAATATATTTTGGTCAATTTTCTTCTTCTTTCAATACAGGGAGGTGTACTATATTTTTGTTGTGATCATATGTTAATTTATTTAAGAACTGTTTTCTTTGTTCAAGATAATAATATCTTAGACACCAGATATTCTTTCCTATTACTTTGACAACTGATTCTAGTATTGATTATGGGATCCAGCCTTATTATTTCCATTTCATATGAAAGCGTCTGTTATGCTGCAGAAAACTCAGGAATGCCAAGCCGTTGATTCACTATTGTATTGCCTGTTAAATTACGGGCTAAAACCTTCTCTCACTTTTGCTTTGTTTTGTGAAGAGTTCTGTTTCTAGTTTTCCACAGACGAACATTCATTTCTCATCAATCTGCCCACCCTAACCTTTTCACTTGATTACAGTCCTTGAGGAGCCATCCTTATTATGAATTTATTTATTTATTTATTTATTTATTTTTATCTTTTTTTTTTTTTATCGGTGAAAACTTCAGAATATATACACTTTCTTATGAAGTTGAATACCCCTCAAAATCATTTGTTTTTATATTTTTCTGATTTAGAGTAAATTACAAAATAAAAGTTTTAAGGGCATGTTTGGTTTGTGAAAACATTTTCTATTTTCATTTTCTATGAAAATTTCCAAAAGTAATTTTCATTTTTAATTTTAAAAATTTTAAAAATGTATTTGGCTCACTCCCTTCATTGGCAATTTTTAAAATCACTTCTCTTCATTTCCTACAGTTTCTCAGCAACCAAACAAGGTATCAAATTTAATTATAAAAAAAAAAAAAAAAATTCCAAGAGAGTGGATTGCAAAATCACCCATCTTGAGCCATTTGGGTAACATTTGCAAAAGTTGGATTTACCGTATGAAATAAACATGAGGAAGACTGGGCATGATGAGGCTTCAAAATAGGATTTATAGCCAATTATTAAAAATAAAAAATAGTTTTAATGGAAAGTTTGTTGTGTGGGTGCATAAAAAAGCAGTGAAGATGTTGCATTTTAACATTTTTTGTCCCTGTTTTTTGATACCAATCCTGCTATAAAGTCGTATGTAGGTCTCCCACTTCTCCACCTCATCCCAATTTTCCACAAACATTGAACCACTTTCAAACCAAACCTTGAAACAGAGGAATCACTCAAGTTATGAGACTTATGATTGTGCATTTTGATTTGTACATACTAAGGAGGTGTTTAAATGGAAATCCTATCCTCCTCAAGCATGCCATTTTCCGTACCCTTTCCACATAAATGAACCGCAACAAAATCTCTACAAAATTGAAACGTAGTTAATGTGTGTGTGAAATGTATTGCATCCTCTAAACATCAATGCATTTACGAGTTTCTTCAAGTATTGATTGAAGATTTTTGCAAAAAGTTCAGGCACGATTTGGAGTAGTTTTGCCTAAAATCACTTTTAGAACTCAAAATGTCACTTGTATGATATAAAAACATGGAATGATAAATTGATAATCACTTCCAAACAACTCGCTAAGTGATACGATGGTACGTTGTTCAAAGTTGGGTCCTTTAGGGCCCATTTGGATAAACTTCTACTTCCTGTTTTTTTACTTTTAAAAGTAAAAATATGAAAGTTTTAAGTGTAAAAAATTTGACAGTTACTTTAAAAAGTTGAGATAGTAAAAAATTCTTACTTCCTCAAATTTTAAAAGTAAGTATCAAAATTTTGCACTATAAAAAATATAAAAAACTTTCAATTTTTTACTTTTAAAAGTAGAAAAAACAGGAAGTAGAAGTTTATTCAAATGCGCCCTTAACTTCTTCCATAATCACTTTTTCTATAAAAATTTTGATTAAAGACGTATTTGTCCAACCCCTATAAAAGGGTGACTATTCCATGTCGGCAGTTTGGGTTGGTAGAATGAACACAAAAACTCAAGAGAGGTAATGGCTGCTAAGGGATATTGGAACATGGATCATTTGTTAACCCACAAATCAAAATATGTTGATGTCCACCAATTTGGGCAGTGAGATATACTTCCCTCACCCCACATTTGGATATTCTAAAAATGCTCTTTGTACAAATTTACAAAAATGAACATTATACATTTTTTTTAATCTTTAATAAGTAATAACAATTGATCTCCACACCCCATTCCTTACATCCTAAAACACTACATCTCTTTAACCTCTTCATCATCCCATTTAAATCCTAAATCTCTAATTCCCTTCATTATCCCATTTAACTAGGGCTGACAAAATTTGCCCAGACCCATCAACCCGCCCAACATTATTAGGTTTGGGTTGGTACAATTTAATAAACGGATCATAATTGGGCCATCCAATTAAACCCATTTATAATTGGGTTGGATATGGGTAACCCATGGGCACCCATTGGGTTTCTAACTAATTAAATCTATTTATATAATGTTGTTAGGTTTGTGACATATACCCAT
>JAESVK010001174.1:903622-935594 GCA_017140935.1 Hamamelis virginiana
TGATAGGAGGTTCGAATGTTGTGAATTGATTGCTGTAGATTTTAGCTTATGAAAAATTAAGGTTCAATAACTAAAATTTTACAAAAAAAATTTTTTTAGTCCATAGGGGCATTTTTTAGGAGCTCGCCTAGGGCATCCAAATCCTCAGGGCCGGCCCTGCTTATTTGTTTTCTTAAAATTTTTGTAAGAAATTACATATTGCAAATTTTTAAAAAAACAAATCAGTACTTATAAAAAACAAATCTAAATAGTGCCTAAATGTCAAAAAAAAAAAAAAAAAAAAAAAAAAAACTAATTAAACTGGAAGATGATCCTACCAACTTTCTTTTTTTATTTTTTTATTATTTTTTTTATATCAAACTCAATATATCCTTAATATAATAAATGATGGATTTAGATTCATTAAGGACATTTCTTTTTTAGGACAATTTTTTGGAATATACAGTAGTGCTTACTAGCATGATGTTGGCATTGAATTGCATTTTTGAAGAGGGCTTTCAAGTTTTAACAATACTTTCCCACTTGTCTATTTCACTCGGTCAATATAATCATACTCATTCCCATCAATAAAAGTACTTCTATTATAGAGATGTACGTATGTCATTATCTACATAATACCGGTGGTTAAAGCTAGACTAAAGAAATATGTTGGTGAACAAGCACTTTTCGTACCTAAAGCTTTCAAGGCCGTTTACTGCAACGTCCATCCACAAATGTTGTTGAGTTGCTCAAAGTATATAGTAACGAAAATTTTTGTGATGGATGCATGTGATTGTTTCTGCAGTTTCCGGGGGCCAAAGTACGACGGACAGTACCTGCAATCATTGATAAGGGATCACCTTAAAGACATTCATCTCGAAAAGACATTAACAAATGTTATCATTCCAGCTTTTGATGTCAAGCTCAATCAACCAATAATCTTCTCTAGGAACGAAGTATGATACTAGCTTAATCCTTGAAAAATAAGCCAATTTTATGAACAAAATATTCTTGCTACAAATAGTTAATATAAGTCGATCTCAAGAGTTTTAACTAAAAATCTGTACATTATATATATATGCAGGCAAAAATGAATGTTTCAAAGAATGCCCTTCTATCAGATGTCTGCATTGCTACATCTGCAGCTCCCACATATTTCCCTGCGCATTCCTTCCAAACTCCCGCTGCTGGAAAGCTTCGTAACTTTAATCTCATTGATGGTGCGGTTGCTGCAAATAATCCTGTAAGTAGCCCACTTTCTAAATTCTAGGAGTGATGTTTCACGTACAATTGCATGCAAGGGACTCATACAATATATACGCACTTACATCCTTACATCTGGTGAGAGGAACTTCCTACTTGCTTTTATTCATAATTAGTTTAATGTTCAAATAATTAAAGAGGATTGATGTTGCATGTACATGCATCTCCGTATTTATGTTATCCACGTGTTTGAATTTGCGTGGTTAAATATTTACATATTTACATGAATATGAATACATGCAGAGATGCTAATATTAGGTGCACCAGACACAAAATTGCATCAGGTAACTTTTCTTGGAGAAATTGCAGAATATGTTTTGAAAAACTGACTGTTGGATTAGATGCCTCTCTTATGAATGTCATATTTGGCAAGAATTACAGTGATCCAACAGTTGATTTTTGAAAAAATTGTCTCTAAAAAATTGATGACATTTTGAAAAACAAAAAAGTCACAGTTTTTCATTGTAGCATTTTTTAAAAAACCAATAGTGTTTTTTAAAAACCAACTATTGGATCACTGATTTTTGGTGGACATGACATTAATAAGAGAGGCATCTAATCCAACAGTCAGTTTTTCAAAACATGTTCTATAACTTTCCTAACAAAAATCACATGACGCAACTTAGGTGCACCTTATATTAGCATCTTCATGAATACATGTCTCTCTCTCTGTATATATCAATAGAGTAATGCTAGAGCTACCATCCAGAATTCCCATTTGAGATCCGGCCTGGCCACACATAGGTGAATCCCACCCTGTGGGGGCGGTTTAATTATTTAGCTTATTGATGTCAATAGATTGCACATATCCATCAACGTTTTTAATTTTTATTTTTTTGAATTAATTATAATACATGGCATGATGTGAATGGAGGCCAGGGAGGCAAGGAAGACATCTATAAGTATTGTCCAGCTTATATATGCCCTCGGGGCAATCATGATTCGAATTTACTTTGAACATTGTACATATATAATTAGTTGACTAGCTGCACAATATGATTTGTGTCTTCCGTGGTTGTTATATATATATATATATGGACGGAGCTAGGTGTATCACAAGGCCCCGTTTGGATCGAGGGAATGAAATAGCATGGAATGGAATCCGATTCCATTCCCAAGGTAGCCTGGAATGGAATCAGATTTTCATTCCATTAAAAGTGTTTGGATGCTAACTGGAATCATGGGTTGGAATAATTGTCCATTCCATTACTTGTGTTTGGCAATGTTAGGAATGGAATTAAATTTTCTATAATTTTTCAATTTTACCCATTTTCTTTAAAATAACTCATCTTTCACTTCACCAAATTGTTATCTGACTAAATTCAAATCAATATACATCATAACCAAGTTACTGTTGTGATTTACTATCATCATTTTTAAAAGTCTTATATAGTTTAGCTAAACATAATGGGATTGGAGTCCTCTTTATAACACCTCTTATCTACACAAGGAACCGAACTGGATTCACTTATTTTTTTTACCAGAATGGCATGAAATTGAAACACTGGCACTTTCCAGCACACAACGATTTCACTCTTTCGTATCAAATAGTTTGATACTTGGTAATGCATTGAATCACTGTCAGCTTGCAATAAGCTGTATACAAAGATGATTAAAACTTTACATAACCTGAATCCCTTTAGTCAAACCAAGCAATAACAACTGGATCATAACAAGATCACATTGCCAAAGCCTTAAACTCCTCTGCTGCTGGTGATGGTGCTGGTGCTACAACTTGGCCAAGGTTGCTGAGTTGCGAATAGTTTTTTCTTTTTTAAAAAATAAAGAAATAAGAAAAAAAAATAACACTCTATTGCATAGAATAAGACACAAAATGAGCAAAGAAAATGTCTGTCTCATGGCAAGTCCCAAGAGATAACTGCAGCAGCACTGCTACACAAGGCAATGGAATATGAGACCACCCACCGATGGAGGAGCTCCCAGAAAAGGAAGGACCATCAACATTGATGGATTTCTTTGTGACTTTTACTTAGGAACTTACAAACATAATTGGTTTGCCCCAATAAAGTAAGAGAGTTATATAACTAATCCCCCATCACACTCACACTCAAAAACCAAGGTATCATTCAATAAAATAAAATAAAAAAAACCACAATTAAGAAGCATAAAAACTAAACTAAACTAAACTAAATTCATTACTCACAGAACTAACATAACCTACTAATCTTCTTGACTTCACTAATCTAAGCCTCTAAGGTACTCTTACTGAGGATTTTAACTATGAATCCAAACCCCTGACACAAATGCAGTAACTAGCAAAGCAACAATCTCAACAAGATCAAATATTTCATCTATATCAAGTTCAAGGGAAAATTTCACGTTATAATAATAATATATTAGATTTCTTTACAGATGAACAACCAGTGGCCATTTGGATAGCTTCTTCCAATTGCAGATGCAATTGACAAGCAACTCAAATAGAAATAGTAAAATTTATAAGTTTAATCATCTTGGTAAAGGATATTTGACTGGTAATGGAGGGCATCTTAAACAGAAAATTTACAAATCTAGCGCATCAACATACCTGAATCATTTTAAATTGTATTATTTAAAATGAGTTTTACTTCTCTTATATTTTTAGTGACTTGCTACATTCACTGAGACCAAACATCAAACACGTTGCAATCAAAATTTAGGAATCTGATCGAGAAAATACAGTCCAAAAAATCTGCAACAAGACATCATAGGCACAATGATGCTGAACAGTCCCTTTCTCTTTCATCGATTTTCTGATGCTCCAAAATTTCAAATCAGTTTCCATCAAGATTGGATTTCTCTTTAGTCGGTTTTCAAAATTACAGTTCAAAACCAATTTCAACCCCCAATGCCAATTAACTGGACAAAAGCCAAAAATGATGATTTTCGACAGGTTAATAAGTCACTTAGTAAGTATATATATGTCAGTCGATTGTAATGAGGGTTGGGACTAATCACTTTTCAGGATCTTTTACTGATTAAAAAAAAAAAAAAAATTGGCTTATAGAGCAAATCGCAACAAGGGCAGATCTAAGGTTCGGCGAACATGAGTGAGGGAGCATAGAGAGATCGAGAGAGAGAGAGAAAGAGAGAACGAGATAGATCGAGAGAACGAGATAGATCGAGAAAGAGAGAGAGAGCACCTGAGGTCGGCAATCGGAGAAACAAGCAATCTGCCGGCGACGAGCTGACGGCGGCGATAAACCGGTATCAATGGCGGCTGGAGAGAAAGCTTCTGCTTTTGGTTGTGCTCGAAGACGAACACAAAAATCCATGGGCTCGTGCTTGAGTATCGGGATTTTGGGATTTGGTTTGGTCTTTTTTCATTCCAGCCCAAAGCTTGGAATAAGATTACCACTGATTAGAAGGGAATGGAATTCCACCTTTTATTGGAATCAATTCCAGCCCATTCCAAGTCTCCTAATTCCATTCCAATTCAAATAATGCATCCAAACATGCAGTTATGGAATGCATTCCAGTCCATTCCCATTCCAACCCCTGATTCCCCCAATCCAAACGGGGCCCAAGGGGTGCCATGGCACTCCTAGGGCGGAATCAGGATTTTGTTCTTGAGGGTGCCAAAATTTAAAAATGAAAAATTTCAAAATTAGGCATGGAAAATATATATATTAAGATTTAAGACTAAATTTTCTCTAGAAATATAAAATAAGTATTTTTTTTTTTGATACAATAAAAACTAATATCTATTTAGGTTTAATAAAATATAGACAAAATATATTATGTATAAAAATGTTTTAAATTTAAGGTTAGGTGTGGGGGGTGCCATCGTAATTTCTAAAGCATACAATATATAAAAAAAATACAATTTTTACAATAATATATAAGCTATATAAAAGATTTTCTAAAAGCCAAGGGGTGCCATGGTACCCCCTAGACAACATGTGGCTCCGCCACTGGGCACTCCTGACTTGGTAAAAAACTATTATATTTGTTATATATTATATGCATTATATGATAAATATAATCAAGTATATTATTTACAATATGGCACTCCTCCATGGGAAAATAAATGGAGTTGAGATTGATGGAGAGAGAGGAAAAGTGGAGAGAGAAAATTTGAAATTTTGTGTATGAATTGCTTATACTAAACTTTTTATTTTCCTTTTTGAAAATTTTATCACATGATGCTTGAAGAAATTTGTGATAAATTTTAGTGAATTAATTCATTATAAAATACAAAAATTATCTCTGTGGAGATTTGGAATGCTTAAACTTTAAAATTTTTGAATTTTTAAACTTTTGGCACCCCTGCCAAAAAGTTTTGGCTCCAACCCTACATATATATATATATATATAGTAATTCTATGCCACGGTCGGCCGAGGGAGAGTTATATCCGGCTATTGAACATCAGCCATCCGATTATATGAAGGGCTGAGATTTTGGCAGAAAATCACGCATTCCAAAAAGCTTTTTAGCGTCTTCAATGCAATACCGTTTCTCTCTCTTCTCTCATTTTCTCCCTTCTTCTTCTTTTCTCTCTCTCCTCTCCCTTCTTGCAACAGCATCAGCAGCAGCTACCCTTCGCCAGACGAGAAGTCGCCGGCGTTCTTCTTAAAGGAGAAGAAGAAGAACCTTCAGCTTAGTTGTCGTGATGTTTCCGGTTTTCTCTGAGTCAACTCGCTCGAACCACTCTCTCAGAATCATCGTGTTCTCCATTTTCAGACAAAATCAGCAGCTCTTGGCGTTGTTTTTAATTTTTCTAACGAGAACATTTAGATCAAATTCCTGGATTTGGCTTAAATAAGTTTGTTAATATGGATCTGTAAAAATAGCTTAAATCAGTTTGTTTAATTGATGTTCCTATGCTTGTTCTGTAGATCTGTAAGAATATAGCTCTGTAAGAATATCGTGAAAGGAGACATGGACTATTACCAGATATGTAATGATTGAACCCTTTAAGTTCGATTGTTTTACACACTATGTTTGGATTGAGAGAATTGGAGAGAAGAGAAGAGAATCTCATTAAGAGAAGAGAAGAGAAGAGAAAGTTAAATACTTTTATCTCCACCTTGTTTGGATAGATAGGGGAGAAAGTTAAATAACTTTCTCTCCACCCTGTTTGGATAGTTTTCATAAGAGAAGAGAAGAGAAGAGAATATTTTAAGGTGTAAATTCCAATATTACCCTTATTTATATAAAAAATAAATAAAAGCTAAAAAAAGAAAAGAAAATGCAAAATAGTAAAAATACACTACACTAACAGCCTTTCTCTTCTCTTCTCTCCAAATCTCTCCGATTTGGAGAGAAAAATTTTTGGCCATTTTTTCTCTATCTTTCTCTCCCCCTCCTTTCCTTTCTCTCCAACTCTCACAATCCAAACGAAGGAAATGGAGAAAAACTTATCAAGTTTCTCTTCTCTTCTCTCCAACTCTCTCAATCCAAACAAGCTTTTATGAGAAATTGAATAGGTTTAGAGATGTGGATTTGAATTTGATTTCTTAATTTGATTGGTTGCTGAGAAAATGGGAAGTAAAGATAATAAAAGAAAGGAAAGATCCGAAACTTGTAATTCCTGTTGTTTTGGTTTCCAAAAAATTGATGAGGAACACTTTTTGGTAAAAAATTTAATGGGTATGGGGATTTTTTTATTTTGTTTTACCTTTGTTTAGCTCCCATGAAAATGGGGTTAAACAAATTAGAAAAGAAGAGGAAATGTTTGAAATTTATGATTTCTGTTGCTTTGGTTATAGCTCATCTCAACTGAGATAAGTTGATTTGTTAGGCTTATGTTGCTGCTGCTGCGAGAAGGGAGAGGAGAGAAAGAGAGAAGAAGGGAGAAGGGAGAAAATGAGACAAGAGGGAGAAATGGTATTGCATTGAAGGCGCTGAAAAGCTTTTTGGGATGCGTGATTTTCTGCCAAAATCTCAGCCCTTCCTATAATTGGCTGATGTTCAATGGCCAGATATAACTCTCCCATGGCCGACCGTGGCATAGAATTAATAAATATGTTTCATTTTTATTTATTTCTTAATAAATCTTGGGGTTTATGGCAAATGACTGTGATTGATAGGGGTGCCAACCTAGCTGGGATGCCTTCCTTTCTGAGATGCCTATTTGCCTGTTTTATTCTTGCAATATATATATATATAATAGCTAGCTAAACACATGTTCAATTATATATGCAGACACAAATAGCTATAAGCGAGGTTGCGAAAGAGATCAAGATGAACAAGTGCGCGATCAAGGATATGAAACCGATGGACTTCAAGAGGATGCTAATCATCTCACTGGGCACCGGCGTTACCAGCTCTGGAGGGAGTAACAGTGCAGACACAGTCTCCGGATGGGGTTTGATACAATGGTCGATTAATATGTGGGAAATTTTCAGCGAAGCAAGCTCCGATATGGTTGATTATCATGTTGACGCTCACTTCCAAGCCATGCACACCCAGGAAAACTACCTCCGTATTCAGGTACCAGAGGCCAAACTTTGATTAATTTATTGATCTTTTATTAATTTTATATTCCTGACATGTGGTATTCTAAACTTTTCTTATATATATGTTTCTAAATCGTGGTCATTACCCGAAAAAAAAAAATTGTGGTATTCATATTGTGTTGTAACTGTGTCATGTCTCTGTGCTTCTTAATTAGATTTCACTCGCTACATACTATATACTATGTTTATGAGATTCTTATGGTGGAGGAACAGGATTATTCTGGCGAAGTTCCACCAATGGACAGTTCTGAGCCGGAGGATCTGAAAAAGCTGGTGCAGATTGGGAAAAATCTATTAACAAAGCGGGTGTCGATGGTGAATTTGGAGACCGGCAAGTTTGAAGAAGTGGGAGAGGAGACTAATGAGGAAGCTCTTACACGCTTCGCAGAGTTGCTCTCGAATGAGCGAAAGCGCCGCACGTCCGCCCCCCGTGACACTCCCTTTATGAAATTTGGATAAGCTACCATTTTTTTGCTTTTTTAATTTTGGAAGTAGAAGCAACTTTTTGCTTCAACTATCAATTTTTTGGAAGTAAGAAGTACGTTTGGATAACCAAAATTGCTACCTGGTTTAAAAAGCAAAAAACAAAAAGCATGTTTGGATAACCAAAATTGCTACCTGTTTTAAAAAGCAAAAAGCAAAAATTAATGTTTGGATACAACAAAATAGGAGATGCTATAAAAACATTAAAAATCATTCATCCACTAAAAAGGTCCATCCCAAGATTAAAAATACATATATGTCAAACGCGCAATGAATAAGAACTACAAATAACAACATGCTGTATTCCAGAATGTTCATGACACAACCATTTTGATTTGCTGCCAACATATCTTGGGCAATTTCATCGCGAACTCCAGCAATATAACATATCTGAGTTTGGGTAACATTTATCTCAACATTGTCTTTAGATGTGCTAGCTGCTACATGTGCATCACTCTGTGGGTTAATGTCATTCGTCGCATAATCATCAAACATAGCATCTCTAGCTGCATTTTTCCTTATAAAGTTGTGAACAGTACACTTGCACAAAACTGCCATCAAGTGTTTTGTGCCATCAAGACACTGACATTTATAAGTCCTAATCTAAAAGTAAACAGTTTCTTCAAATAAAAAATGGGCACTCAAAAAAAGATTATAAAATACACTATGTTTTTGCAAAGATTAATCTATCATGCTTTGTTGTCACTGCAAACATATGGAAGTAATTTTAGAATTAAACTCTTCTCTGCCCCATCTCGTTTAGCTAAGAGAAACCCCTAACCAGATACACATACTTGGAAACACATAAGAGTACATAAGAACTCATCAAAGACCTTATAGAAAGAACTTCAGAATAGTTGCATGAACAACAATACAAAACAAAAAACTAGAAGTCAAACAATTTTGAAAAAGGACAACTTTGAATTACCACCAAGTTACATAGAATATTCAATAATATTATGCAAAACTCCTCATCCTCCATTACACTGATACAAAAAGACTTCATAGTCTCATTTTCTTAACCCTAATGACTTAAAAATTCCCTCAACCCAAAAGACATGGAAATACCTAAACACCTGAAGACTATTAAAAAGACCCGAAACATGTCTATTTTTTGGAAATTCCACACAAACTTCTACGAAAAGAAACAAGTAAATTAACATAAAAAATGTATTCAAAACATTTTAATCACAATCAAACATCAATTACCAGAATTAAAAGTTTTCATAATTTCTAATCACTAATGTGAAAGGTCACCATCAGAATCCAGGGTTGAAATATCAGCTAATTAATGAGACCGTACATGACGCAGTTTAACAAGTACAAATGTTATCCACCCAGTATATATTAAATGCCCTTTTTTGCAGACTTGGTCAAGATCCAGATCAAAGAGAGCATATAACTAATTATACATGTTGCTTCAGTCCTTCAAGACATACGTTCCTATAAATTAACTAAAGGCATTACATTTTCTAGTGATAGTTGTTGTAATCTTTAGGTAACAGTGCATGGACAAAATAAGTGTTGATTCAAACTGCTGGAATAAAAAATGTATAAAGAAACTTACAAAATGGGGTACATGTCCAAGGGGATTTCATTTCTGGCGGCTTCTTCAACTTCCGAAAGCCACATCTGTGCTTGTCTTAGATCATTCACAGAGCTATTTGATCTATCAGATGCTCCAGACTGATTGGTCTTCTCCTCTACTTGCTTTGTGAGAAGAGATACAAGTCTTTGAAGATCACTTGCTACTTGTCCATAATCTCTAATCATCTCAAATAAAGAGGCTCGTCTAGAAATGGCCTACAAGAATTTTAACACAACATCAGTAAGGTTGTTGAAACTGGAAATGACATAATTAGTGTCTACATGGGGGAGGGGGTGAGGAATGTCCCCCCGAGATTGGCTAACACTTATTTAACATGTTCTAGTATTTTGATGCACATTAAAAATTGTCCTAATTGGCCTACACTTCGACTATTGATAAGGGGACAAGACCTTACAACTAGATTGGAGATGATCCCTTCCCTCTGGTGAATTCTCATGAAATCAAACAGAAAGAATGCTTATGAATCAAACTGAAAAATGAATATATAATACTTCTCAAGGTAATAACCTAAACGAATTTTCAACAAAATGAATTGCTCAATTTTTTTTCACTAAAGATAAGTACTGATAAAGGAAGAACATAAAACCAGAAGAGATCTCCTCGGGAAACGAAAAAGTAAAAAAAACGAATTGCATAGATGAGTACATTCACTTTCCTAATAAAGTTTAAAATGTGGAATTTTAGAATTTATAAAGAATATATTCCATTTGGACTTCTAAATCCCTATCTAAATGGCCTACGTTCTTCTATAAGATTACACAATTTTAGAGGCAAACCTTCAGATAATTTCCATCAAGAGCTATAGCAAGGCTGCAATCTGCAATGGCATCAGTGATCTGGCCCAAAGCTTTGTGTGCATCAGCACGATTGCAAAAACATATAGTGTATTTTATAATTGTCGGTTGAACCAGTAACCAAAACAAGAAATAAACCAAAAACAGAATACATTTTCAGAAATAAAAACTTCCATTAAAGAGAAGTAAATAAAACATTATCAGAAGACTCTGTCTCCATCTGTAGTTGTAGCCACAATAATCATTTCCAGCTCAAGATATAATGAGCAAGATATAAATGTGTACAAAATTACATTCATATACCATGCATTTTTTTGAAAATGTATACTCCTAGAAAGAAACAGGGCATTGCCACAAAATGACAAACACCTAGCATGCATCCAAAAAAAAAACCCTGAATTCATTGTGCCTGAAGCATTATACTCCTAGAAAAAAGATTAAACAATCTCCATCCATCAAACATATATGATATGGTATTTTTTTTAACATCAATATTCAACTAAGAAGTTGGACAGAGCCAACCTAAAAACCCAACCTAAAAAGTTCCAATAATTTCTGGTTTTTTATTTTTATTTTTTAGGAATTCAAACTAACATCCAAACTGTGAAAGTTCATTTTCACAGAATCTTCTATGGACGTGAGTTCTATCTCTTTTATTTTTCTTAGAATGCAAAATGACACAAAACCCACTCCAAAACTTCATTTTCTTTTCTTTTCCAGAATCTTCTCAGCACCCAAACAGAGGGAAATGAAAAACCCTAGCTTTACATGTAGTACAATGTCTACCATTTTTTCAGATAGTGAGAACAAATGGATCTGAAGAACAAATGAGAGAGAGAGAGAGAGAGAGAGAGAGAGAGAGAGAGAGAGAGAACTTACCACTTCGGTGAGGACTACGGCAAGCTGAGAGGCCGGCGAGCTAACGACGGCGAGATGGGTGTGTGGCGAGCTAACGACGGCGAGCTCTGGTTTGAGGCGAGATGGGTGCCGGTAGGGTAGTGAGAATGAGAGAGAGAGGGGGGAAGGAAAATGGTGGATCGTGGAGGATCCTTCTCAGTTGTGAAATTCGTGGTTTTTTTTTTTTGGCATGTCTGGGGATTCGAAGAGTGGGCCGATCATGCTCCTACTTCCGCTTTCTACTTTAAAAAGTTGTGAAAGCAACTTTTTTTTACTTCCACAAATTTTTAAAGTTTAGATAGTTACTTTCATGTAGTAAAAAACAAAGGGACTTACCAAATGTACTTTGCTACCAAAACTTCCATTTTTCTACTTTTTTAAGCAAAAAACAGAAAGTCGTAGCTTTGCCAAACGCAGCCTTAAGCTGCTTTCGATCTCCCACTCTAGCTATCTAATTAATTCCCAGAATAAATTAAAGAGGGATAATAACTAAATAAAGGGATAATTAAAAGCAGCCAATATGTACTTTTAAGTTTCTTCCTTTTTGAAGTTGTGATGAATAATGACTGAATAATTCACTCTTCTAAATAAAAGAAGCAAATCAAGCGTCAAACTTGTTTGCTCATTTGGGTTAATATCAGTCCATATCGAAATGCATCAAGCTTGTGTATATAAATTCCAAGCCTATTAAAAGTATTATATATGCGAATATATCATTAATTGGAATATTATCTTGCTTGAGTGGGTGGTGTACGATTTCTTTTCCTTAATTACCCCAAAAAAAATAAATAATAAAATGCACTCTTTATTAGGAATTACAGGAACGTCCCATGAAAATCACAATGATCCTAACGTCATTGTGATCCTACAGCCAGTTTCTGAAAAAAAAAAAAAAAATTAATTGCATGTGAAAAAATGAAAATATTTTAAAAAATAAAATAGTCACAGGTTTTTACAGTGCCGATATTTTTTTTTTTCCAAAAATTGACCGTGGATCACCGTGATTATTACTAAAAACTCTTTGTCCTTTAATGCTTTAGTGAATAGGCCAGTTCCTCTAGATCCACTCAAAGGGGTATGTGGCACCATCTGCACCAATCAGCATCGGTGCCGATCATTGCAATGCTATCAACAGCGGATCCAATAAACACTTAATGATCCAATGTCGTGAAGACGTCAACGTAATTTCCATATATATAAGACGATAATGAATGGCTAGCACAATTCCGGGTTTTGAATTAATTGCACGAGTTTGCTGCATCCAATGCGTTCTTCTGGCTATAAGTAAAATTTTGGATCAGCATGTGATTTTTGGAAAATAATTCTCGAGTTCAAACATACAAAAACTGTTTGATAATGATTTAATAGTACTGAGATCTTAGAATATGAATGAGGTTTCTTTTTTCACAAAAATTATATATAAATGAGGTTTCATTTTCCACAAAAATTATAATATAATTATGTTATCTCATATTGAATTTATGCTGACTTTCGCGAAAGTCAGTATATATTAACAGGATCATTTCTGTCTAAATCTATATATATATCTTTGCTAGTTGTTAAAGTAAGTACAAAACAATGAATTAATTCCAGACACCATAATATTGTTGAAGCAGGCAACCAAGGCTGTCAAACAACCGGGGCAAGTGTTATGATTGGTAAATCTTACTAGCTTGGGAATCTAATTTCCAAGACAACCAGTTACAAGTATTATGGAAAGATATGATTGGTAATCTTCTTAATTGACTGGGTGGTGTTTGATTTTCTCCTAACCCAGAATGAGAGGGAAAAAAAAATTACACTCCTCTACCGTCCCATGCTACTTAATAATGATCTATTGTCATTTTACAAGTTTGGATTTGCTTGGGTTTTTTTTTTTTTTTTTTTTTTTTAATTTGGATTAATTTGCTTAATCGAGTACTTAAGTATTTTATTGTCATTTTACTGTGCATCTAAATTTTAAGGAAAATGCTATAAAACCCTACCAAGTATGGCTATAATAGTGGAATACGAGTAGCACATAATTTTGGAAATTCACAAATGGATAGTTTTAAAATCCATAGCAAATAAAGAGTCAAATGTAAAGTTAATTGAAGGTGCTAGCTAGCCTCCTTGTAAAGCCTTTTGAAATCTTAAGGATACATTTAATTGAAGGAAATATGATAATTAAATTACCCAGCCTTTAAATAGTGTTCAGTTGACAGTTATATGCAATAATAAACATCCACAAGGAACACAAGGTATAACGAGGAAAACCCAAACGGGTAAAAAACCTCGGGAGCACTAGAAATCACTATGAACTTAAAACCAAGTACAAGACGAGTGATACTACCCACAACGACACTTGAATCCACAAGCCAGTAGAATCCATTTCTTGAACGAGCGTCCTACGAATCCACGCTGCCTTCACAACATCTCCACGGACTGAACTCCACAGCCCTAGCTCCACCACACACACCGTAATAGACGGCAACCTCCGGAAATCCACCGAAAAACTCCTCCACCTTGGAAATCCACCAAGGCTAACAAACAACGGAACTCCACCGTTCAATCCGAATCCACGAACCACTCTAGGCAAGTAGAAGAAGTTTGATATAGCTAAACTACAAGGAACTATGTATCATAACATGATATGAAGTCTTAGAGACTAAGGATACATAGAACACAAAGGGGCAAAAACCTAGGGTTTGAAGGCAAAAAGCTTTTTGAGGTTTTCCCTTTGAGACTCTCTTATGATGCTCACTATGGAGGTTTTCTAGTCTGGTCTCTCTCTCAAAATAAACCCTAAGGACTCATTATATAGGCCAAGGCAAAAAATTAGGGTTTCACACGAAAATGCACTGAATTTTGGCTTAAAAACGACTTGGATCGATCCTACATTCGAGCCTGGATCGATCCAAAATGCTCTGGCACTTAGATCGATCCAGCCTAAAGTGTCGGATCGATCCAAAAGTGCAGACCGTAAATTGGATCGATCCTACAAAAAAGGTCGGATCGATCCAACTATAAAAAAAAATAGACCAAGAGGTTGCCATATTCAGAAATTAGACTTCCCAAGCTTTCTAACGATAGGTTGTACGTCGAAATCGGAGTCCGGATGAGGGAGATATGACCATTTGAAGTCGGAAGTTTTCGTCGACAAAAAAACTGCACAAATCCAAAAGACTCCAAATGCCTTCTAACACTTTTATCTCAACTTTGGCACATTAAAACCACCTATGGTCAATAGAATATCCTAGGTTCTAAGTCAAACTTACCTTCCTAGGACATTAACCAATATAAGAAAGCAATACGAGCTTGAGCAAGATGAGATAATCGATTTGATGCGCTTCTCTTAGACTTGAAGCATGAGCTTGAGCTTGAGGGATTACTGGCTTGAGACTAATCACATACACAAGCTTTTGACAACCAAATTAGCCAACATATACAAATGAAATACCTAACAATCTCCCCCATTGGCAATTCGGTGACAAAACCTATTTAAAAAAACAAAACCCAAGAAACGAAAATGATTCATTCAACTTCAAAAATGAATCTCCCCCTCTCTTGTACAATAAAAGCACTCAAGCACTCCCCAAAACTAAAAACAACAAAAGAAGTCAACCTATACTAAGGCTTGAGAGAAGATACATGTTTTCTGCACAAGGTACAAACAAATACCACGTGAAGAAATAAAGAACAGTAAAAACAGGATATAAGAGCACAAAAGATAATACGACGAATATCAAGCTCAACTAAACTCAAATAAGAGTTACTCCCCCTAAATATATCATTTCTCCCCCTTTTTCACACACCATGATAAGATATAAACAAGATGTATGAATTAAATCCCAATCCAGATACTAAAAACACATCCAAGAATCAAAATTAAGTCTTGACCACTTAACAATGCATTAAGGTAAGTTCACAAAAGCATCACTTGATGTGTGTGTGAATTGACTCAACATGAATCATAACTATAAGAAATCATAGTTGTTCAAACTATTTAAATTATAAGATCATAAGACTCATGGATCATGTACTTGTTGAAGTTAAACCAGTTGATTTCACCCATGAAGATGAGCAAAAGCCTTCTCTTAAGCAAGAAATAGAAATTATATTTTTTGATATTTCAAACATGCATTAGAGAGAAGATAAATGACTAAGAGCTCAAAATCAATAAGAACAGTGCTAGTATTTTCCATACAACTTTGAGAAATTTTGGGCTCTTTTCAATTTCATAGCACTTTTGTGCTTTCAACAAAATGGCAAATTGCATTTTCTCACAGATTTTTCTTTCAAGAACTCTTTTCATGGCCTTGTTTCAATTTTTCTCATGATTTTTCAAGTTGTAAGAAAAATTTGAACTAGCATATGAAGAGTAACAAGAGCTCATCATCAAATAAGAAAGAAATACTTTAGAAGTAAGGAGATGAGAAGGTGCAAACATTGGCACAACATGTTTGGGCTTTAAAAGAAGCATCCAACTATTGGTCATTCAACTTTCCAAAATTTCATGATCTTGTGACTCACATTTAAGATAACTTTTTCACAAAAACAACTCTAAAAGAATGAGACAAGTCATTCAATGTGCTTCAAGATATATCATAATGAACTTTTCATGAAGTTACAATTATGCAAAGATAAGATTTTAGACTAAAATCTCAATTCATGAAAATATCAAGCACAATGATCAAGAATTCAATATCAATACTCACTTATGTTCATATCAAAGCATATTATGAGAAACTAAAGATATGAAGACACAAATAACAAAAATAGAAAATCTTTTTGGGTTTTTGACAATATGACACCAATTGAAAAACAATCAACTCAAAAAGAAATAAACAACACAGATTAGCTTTAGGAACAAGATATAAAGTTAATGATACCAAATAAAATGCAATGCAATCTTAAGCAAACTATGGATAGTTTAATGTCTTTTTGGACACAAGGTAGTTTAACGTCGTTTCGGACTCAAGGTAGTTTAAAGTCATTTCGGACTTAGCTAGTTTATAGTCATTGCGGACTAAACAAACTCACAACACTAGAGGGAGTGAGGGGAACCCTTTCCTAGAGAAGGATTGAGGTTGAAGAACTTCAAATCCTCTTTCCTAATCCAAATAGTCCTAATGATGGATGGCTTTGAAGCTTCCTCGACTATTGGAGTTGACTTCCTAGGAGTAATCATTTTCTTTCCTCTAGTAGTCAAGTCAACTCGTGTCCTAGGAGTCCTAGACACTCTTGAAAATTTTCTGTAGTCTCTTCCAAACCAACTAGAAGGAGTGTCTCTATTCCAAGTAAATGAAGATTGCTTCAAATGGAAGCAATGAGGTCTTATGTGACCTATCTTACCACAATGGTGGCAAGTGGGAACAAGACTAGAAGAACCATGATAAGCAACTCGAGGCACACTTCTAGAAGTAACCCTAGAGGTCTTTTTGAGACTAAGACAATGAGGCCTAATGTGACCCAAAACTCCACAATGATGACATTTAGGAACAAACCTATTTTTGGGAGTTTGGTCAACCTTAGGTGTAGGTTTCTTCAAGCGTTTCTCTACCTTAGAGGTGGATGGCTCGACTTCACCTAAAGTAGAATTAGTCTCACAAGAGTTAAATCCTAACCCTTCTCTTCCTACATTCCTTTTAACAGTCCCTAGCAAGACATTAAGTTCCTCGGATCTTTTACCTAAATTGATTTTAAGTTCACGAGCATCTTTAACCTCTAATTCAAGCCTAGAAATGGTGGAAACAGACTCACTCTCTTTCTCAATACTAGATTTGATAACACCTTCTAATTTATCAACTTTCTCAACAAGGGTGTTCCTCTCTTTCTCAATAGCAACAAGCTTATTTGAGAGAGTGACTCTATGAGTCTTCAATTGACTAACAAGAGCCGCAAAGTCCAAGGCTTCTTGTTTGAGGACCTCTCTTCCTTTTTCTAAGGACTTAACTTTGACAACTAAGCTCAGATTCTTTTTCTTAAGCATAAGAGCCTCCTCATACAATTCATTATAAACTATTTGAAGATCTCCCTCATCATCAGATTCAGCTTTGTCCTCAACAACATCCTCTAAGTCCTCACTAGAGTCATCAATCAAGGGAGTACTAGAAGACTCACCTATATCATTAACACTACCCACAAATGCAGTAAAATTAGAATCATCCTCACCATCGGAATGTTCTTCATTAATCTCATCCTCATCACAATCACTAAGAGTGGCATTCATGGCTTGTTGTTTACCCTTCTTTTTGTTAGGACGGTTTGGAGAAATATGACCTAACTCATGACACTCATAGCACTCAATTTGAGAAGGATTCCTAGACTTAGTCTTATCACCCCTAGAAGATGAACTAGAGTTAGTTTTCTCTTTCCCTTCAATACCTTTTAACCATTTAAGATATTTTTTAAACTTTTTAAAGAGAACTAAATCATTATCATTCAAATCAAGATCATTCTTTGAGACAATCTTTTCTTCCCTAGAGGATCTTAGAGCAACACTCTTATTGTTTCTGGGTTGTCTCAAAGTCAACTCAAAAGTTTGGAGTGAACCAACAAGTTCATCCACTCTCAACAAATCAACATCCTTGCTTTCCTCTATAGCAGTGACTTTGGGTTGAAATCTGTCAGGCAAAGACCCTAAGATTTTGTTCACAACCACTTTGTCAGAAATTTTCTCACCTAGGTTAAAGGAAGAATTGACAATATCATTCAAATTAGCATAAAACTCAGAAAAAGATTCATTTTCTTCCATCCTAATTCTCTCAAAACTAGAGGTGAGAATTTGGAGCCTAGACTTCCTCACTTGCTTAGTACCCTCATGAGTTACTTGCAAAACATCCCAAGCTTCTTTCGAAGTGGTGCAAGTCATAATCCTACGGTACTCAGACCCAGATACACCATTAAAAATGGCATAAAGACCTTTGTTGTTCCAACTACTCATTTCTAGGTCAGATTTATCCCATTCCTCAACAGGTTTGGGAATGATGACAGAATCTTTTAACACAGTGGGACGACTCCAACCAGATTCAACTAACATCCAAACTTTATCATCAATAGACTTTAAATGAATCATCATTTTAGATTTCCAGTAAGAATAATTTAAACTTTCAAACAATGGGGGTCTAACATTTGAACCACCTTCTTTCAAGAAATCCATCTCCTCAAAACAGGACAACACTCAGGTTGTAAAACCTTGTGAGTGAACTCAGCTCTGATACCAATTGAAATTCTGAGGATACATTTACTTGAAGGAAATATGATAATTAAATTACCGAGCCTTTAAATAGTGTTCAGTTGACAGTTATATGCAATAATAAACATCCACAAAGAACACAAGGTATAACGAGGAAAACCCAAACGGGTAAAAAACCTCGGGAGCACTAGAAATCACTATGAACTTAAAACCAAGTACAAGACAAATGATATTACCCACAACGACACTTGAATCCACAAGCCAGTAGAATCCCTTTCTTGAACGAGCGTCTAATGAATCCACGCTGCCTTCACAGCATTTCCACGGACTGAACTCCACAGCCCTAGCTCCACCACACACACCGTAATAGATGGCAACCTCCGAAAATCCACCGAAAAACTCCTCCACCTTGGAAATCCACCAAAGCTAACAAACAACGGAACTCCACCATTCAATCCGAATCCACGAACCACTCTAGGCAAGTAAAAGAAGTTTGATATAGCTAAACTACAAGGAACTATGTATCATAACATGATATGAAGTCTTAGAGACTAAGGATACATAGAACACAAAGGGGAAAAAACCTAGGGTTTGAAGGCAAAAAGCTTTTTAAGGTTTTCCCTTTGAGACTCTCTTATGATGCTCACTATGGAGGCTTTCTAGTCTGGTCTCTCTCTCAAAATAAACCGTAAGGACTCATTATATAGGCCAAGGCAAAAAATTAGGGTTTCACACGAAAATGCACTCAATTTTGGCTTAAAAACGACTTCAATTGATCCTACATTCGAGCCTAGATCGATCCAAAATGCTCTGGCACTTAGATCGATCCAGCCTAAAGTGTCAGATCGATCCAAAAGTGCAGACCGCAAATTGGATCGATCCTACAAAAAAGGTCGGATCGATCCAACTATAAAAAAAATAGACCAAGAGGTTGCCATATTCAGAAACTAGACTTCCCAAGCTTTCTAACGATAGGTCGTACGTCGAAATCGGAGTCCGGATGAGGGAGATATGACCATTTGAAGTCGGAAGTTTTCGTCGACAAAAAAACTGCACAGATCCAAAAGACTCCAAATGCCTTCTAACACTTTTATCTCAACTTTGGCATATTAAAACCACCTATGGTCAATAGAATATCCTAGGTTCTAAGTCAAACTTACCTTCCTAGGACATTAACCAATATAAGAAAGCAATACGAGCTTGAGCAAGATGAGATAATCGATTTGATGCACTTCTCTCATACTTGAAGCATGAGCATGAGCTTGAGGGATTACTGGCTCGAGACCAATCACATACACAAGCTTTTGACAACCAAATTAGCCAACATATACAAATGAAATACCTAACACCTTTTGGTGGTTATACATGAAACCTGGATTCGAGTCCCTCCTTTACCGGGGTAGGGAGGGTTTAAGAAAAAGAAGAGTGCTGCTACCTTCTACTATGTAGCTCATAAACCCAATGAGCTTCTTGACAGAAAAAATATAAAGCTAACTGTGTGGCAATTAGTGGGCCAACAAGTTCACAAATATGGATAAGTAAAAAAAGTGAAAGGTCGTGACCAAAGCAAGAGTGGGACATTAATGAATTACTAATAGTGAATTGTGGAAGTTGTGATGGACCGCTAGGGGCTATGAAGCTAAACAAATATTTCATCTCTCTACAACTACGTACACAACATTTCCTGTCGGAAATGTGGTGGACATAATCACACAAACACAAATATAGAGATGGTTTAGAGGAGGAGAAAACTAAAATACTTTCACTTGTGTGTTCAACTTATTTTCAAATGCTTGTTACATAGAGTATATATATGTTTATCTTTTAGTTTCTATCCAAGCCAACTTAGTTTAATCTCAGTCTTCTGTTCATTTGCATCTTATTCAATCCAGCAATTTTTTAATTTTCAATGTCGTTGCAAGCTAGGTTTTCAATGGAGGGGGGAATTTTCTGCTCTTCAACATGAACTCATGAAGCATGGAGAAGCACCCATCACACACCATAAATTCCAAAAAAATTCCAAAACCGTTGAATGAGAAGAATGTATAGGAGATTGACTTCAAATAAATAAATAAATATCTACCTACTGGTGCATTGGACCGTATTAGGCCACAAGTGACTTTCACTTCTATTTTAAGTTCTCGTTGTTATAAATACACCAATTGATTCTCTTATGTATGCTTCATACGCCTCTTAACATTTTCGTTAAATTGCTGAACTATACTTCAAATTTTAAGCTCTACTTTGAATTTAAAAAAATAAAATGGCAAGTCTTGAGCATCGATGGAGGCGGTATTAGAGCCAAGAGTATGGATCATTTGCTTAGATTTTTCTGTACTTGAATTACCTTCTTTTTTTTTCTTTTTTTTTTTTAAAGGCACCTCCGGCACTTTATTACGAAAACCTCACTTGAGGTGGAGGAAAACCTTGGATACAAAAAACCAACTAAACAACCAAAAACCTGGGAAGATAAAAACAATTAAACCCATCCCAACTAAAATGCTTAGAACAAACCAAAACTTGAACTACCAAACAGAAAAAACAACTCACGAAAAAAACCAAGACCGAAAACGAAATCTACAATCTTAACAAAGGAAGGCCAATCTTATCAATCTTTAGAATGCCTCTCAGCCGATGCGGTATATCCTCAAAACTCGTCCAAACTTTGGATTCTTGACATCCCCATTTTGCTAAGAAGTCAGCAGCAGCATAACATTCTCTAAACACATGCCGAAACACCACCTGCCTACCAGTAATAATCTGAATAATCTCATCCCAATAATCTTCAAGATACCATATTCCACATCTCTTTTTCTCCAACCAATGAACCACAAGCATAAAATCTAATTCCACTTCCACTTTCATCAAACCAAGTTGTTTACAAAATTGTAAACCAAGCAGCAGGGCTCTTAATTTTGCAATATTGCTTGTACCATGTCCCAACTCTTTAGAGAAAGCCAAAATCAACTTAGCATTCACATCTCGAATAACTCCACCTGCCCCCATACACCCAGGATTATCATTACAACTTCTATCTACATTTAATTTAAACCATTCATCAGCCGATCTCAGCCACTTAACAATCTTTAAATTTTTCTGCTTGGGTTCTTTAACAGGGATGGACACTTCAGCCAAAACTCTCATATCATCCATCTTTAATTTATTTCCAGCTTTCAATCTCATACCTGTCCATGAAATTGCTGCTTTAATCGAGATCCAAAGTGCTTCCACGAATATATATTTCTCTTCCATCCAAGCTTTACATCTCCACATCCACAAAGTCCAAGTCAAAATAGATGGAATGAGACCAAGAATGCTCCCTTTTTGAGATGAGTGTGCTGCCCTTCGAAACCAAAATTCGATTTTTTCTTTCCAGTTCCTGTCCGATATAAATGGCATACCCATTAAAACAGAAATGCGACGCCAAATTTCATTAGCTACTCTGCTCGTAGCTAAAACATGATCCTGACTTTCCATATGGCCCCTTTCACAACAATAACATTTAGAGACCAATGGAATGCCCACTTTACGAATACGCTCATCAACACTTAAACAAGAATTTAGTGTCTTCCACATAACAATCGAGTATTTTTTTGGTAAAGCTTCATGCCAAATCCACTCGAACCAATTTAATTTTGGAGCTGTAACTCAGTTACAATCCCTAGCCGATTTTGAGGAAAATTCACCATTCAAACTGGGAGTCCAAACAACTAAATCAGCCCCCTGTTTTGCCGAACCCAAACAATTTACAATATCCTCCAGCTTGTTATCTCCAACCATTTGCCTTATTAAATCAACATCCCACCCTGATTCAATTTTGCATTCACAAATTTTTAACAAAGGCCGATCATGATCAGGAAATTCATCTAAGAGGGGTCCGCTATCAAGCCACTTATCTCTCCAAAAAAAAAAATGTTACCTTCTCAAACTTTCCATTTTTCATTATTCAATACTTTAGGAAAGCAACGCAAAATATTTTTCCAGAAAGGAGACCCTTTATTCACATCTAACAGAGAGATATGTTGATCTTTGACATATTTGGCTTTAAAAAAATTAGCCCATAAAGACTGCTCTATCAAAATCTTCCATGCAAATTTCATAAACAACGACATCTGAACTTCCTCCAAACTTCTCAATCCAACTCCTCCTTCAGATATCGGCTTGCAAAGAAACTGCCAAGCCTTCCATTTTCGCTTCAGTTTTCCTTCAGCAGACCCCCAGAAAAAATTACTCATAAGTTGATTGATTTTAGCCAAAACCAACTTTGGAGCATGCACAACTGACAGCAAATGAATAGGCATGCTAGAAATAACATGCCGTAACAACAAAATACGAGCGCCATTAGACAAAGTTCTATGCTGCCAACCCCCCAATTTTCCTCTCATTCGAGCTACCATATCATCAAAATGAGCCACTTTTAAACGGCCAGAAATTAGAGGAGCTCCCAAATATCTCACAGGAAAAAAACCTTCAGAAAACCCAGTCAACCGCAATAAATAGCGTCTTCTTGCAGTAGGAACTTGCTTTCCAAAGAAAATTTCCAACTTTTCACTGCTAACAACTTGACCTGACCATTCCTCATACATGCTAAAAATATCTCGAATTTTTCTTAAAGAAGCACGGCCAGCATTTGCAAATACTATCGCATCATCCGCATAAAGTAAATGCGAAACAAGGGGAACACCACGAGGATGACAAAAAGGTTTAATTGAACCAGAATTAAAATTCTTTTTCAACAAACGAGACAAGATCTCCTCAACCATAATAAATAAGTATGGCGATAAAGGGTCTCCCTGTCGCAAGCCACGACCACTTGGGAAAAAATCCTTCGCAGTACCATTCATTACCATAGAGAATCAAGGAGTAGTAATGCATTGCCTAATTAAATCACACTCCTTTAGCAAAGCCAAATGATCTCATCACATGTAATAAAAATTCCCAATCAACACAATCAAAAGCCTTTGCCATATCCACTTTAATCATCACATTGCCACCCCTCACATTCTTATTAATACTATGAATCATTTCCTGTGCCAAAGAAATATTTTCAAAAATGCTTCTACCTGGTAAAAAAGCCCCTTGGTCCGACGATATCAATCGGCTAAAAATAGGAGACGGTCTTTTGACAATTAATTTTGAGCACACTTTGTAAATAACTGAGCACAAACTAATTGGTCGGAACTTATCAAAACCATCAGGCTTAGGAAACTTTGAGAGTAAAACAATAAAACAAGCAGTATAGAATCTTGGCAAAGGAGTACCTCTGAAAAAATCTCTAACAGCCTCCACAAGATCCATCTCCACGATATCCCAATAGGATCTATAAAATCCAGAGCCAAAACCATCTGGACCAGGACTACTATCAACTGGAATGGAGAACATCGCCTCTTTTACTTCTGGGATTGAAGGGAGCATAAAAAACAATCTGTTTTCATGATAAAAAATATCATTATCAACCAAATCCGATAAATTCGGAACAACACGAGGGGTCGGGCTTGAAGAAAACTTTTAAAATGGTCCACTGCTCCCAAATGAATTTCTTCCGGCGACCTCAGATAATTACCATCCCTGAGATGCATTTCCGAAACCACCGTCTTTGACAATGAAGCAAAGGATTTAAAGAATTGTGCCGAAGCTTCTCCTTGCTCAATCCATTTCAACTTCACCTGTTGTGACAACCTTAATTCCTCACGTTGATTCCATAATTCAAGCTCCTCCCGAGCCTTCAACAAATTAAACTCACATTCATCTGAAAAACTATTTTGGAGTTGAGTTTCTAAAGATTCAATTTGCTTTTCCAGATCTGAAATATGAACCTCAGTTCTGCCGAAAACTTGAGCATTCCATATTTTAAGTGTAGCTTTCAACTTTTTAATCTTCCCAGCCAAACCAACTAAGCCCCTCTCACCCGATTCCGGCGACCAATTTTCAGTCACCACCCTCCTAAAATCCGTATGTGAGACCCACATTGTTGGAATTTAAAGGAGGACGGACCATAATGTAAAACAACAGGCTTCAAATCAAAAATCATAGGAATGTGATCCGAAGTTGTTCTTGAAATGTAATGCAAAATCGCATCTGGAAACCTCTCCAATGCAACATAATTCATCAAACACCGATCCAGTTTGGACCAACTTCTCGCCAAACCTCTTTGGCCATTACACCAAGAGAACATATTACCATCAGATTTCATTTCAGTTAATCCACAAGTCTCAATAAAGTCATTAAAATCTTCCGTAGCTACTCTTAATCGAGGCCTTCCTCCCCGACATTCATTCTCGTCACGAATGACATTAAAATCACCAAGACCCAGCCAAGCTTCCCCACTTGGAATATCATGCTGTAAAAGACGCCACAAATCCCGCCTTTCATGATAACAACATTTAGCATATACTACTGAAATAAAAATTTTCTTATCTTTAAAAGAAATTGATACTGTAATATGTTGAGCACTAGCATTCAGAATTGAAATATCCAAATCAACCATAATTTACCTCCAAGACTTTGATTAGAAAAGCATTCTTCCAGATTAAGAAAACTTTTTAACCAAACCAACTTCACTTCATTCACAAATGGTTCTGCCAACATAACATGTTAGCCTAAATGGTTACAATCCAGCATATGTTATATGGTTTTAATGATAACAAACATTTGCCGCTGCGTTATCCAAATATCTTGTGCTTAAATGTTAAATTTGTAAGATAGATTTTCAAGATAGACTGGAGCAAACAAATGGACAACAAAATCCATGAATTGGAGGCTCAAGTATTGAAGATGTTACTATTCCCAGAAACTGTTTTTCCCTATGAAAAATTTGGCTAAGTATGAAAAATGAATTTTTGATATATTGAGTTTTTCAAAATAATTTTTGGCGGTAATTGATCCCTATATACTCATTAACTGAGTACAGCCTTGAGGTAGCTTTTATACGTGGTACATAATACCTTACTCGATAGATCAATTTTTGACACTGTTGACGAAAATTATTTTTTGTACTAAAATTGATTTTCTACATTTTGATTTATTGGGAATTTGATTTTCTAGTATTTTCCATTGAATCCAAATGGGGGGTACTTCCTTATTTACATTGTAAACTTAAGTAAATGAAAGTAAAAGTAATTAAAAGTAAAATGCAACCATTTACTTAAATGTTTATATGTAAATAAGTGTTCTGCAGGAATAGTGGCAGATTGCTCTTGGAGTAATTGTCAAAGCTGCTGCTGCAACATTTGACATTGTGAATGCTGATTCAAACATGGCTGCATCTTCAAACGGATTTGTTGCATTTTTTCAAACCAGTTTAAATCTGCAGATTGCCAAGACGCTCCTCCTAGACGCTCCAACGTATAGCTGATTTCTAAGGCTATAAATACACTTGCCATGAAGCTTAATTCTACATCCAATCATATACACTATTGCAGCTTACAAGTGTTCATCATTCTTGAGTGATTCAATTCCTGTATTTCTCTCTATGAGCAAATTAGTTTAAATCTTTGAGAGATATTATTGAGAGCGTATTTGATGTATTCTCAGTGTTGTTGAGAATCATATTGGTGGTCATCCATATTCACTTGTATTTCTTGTGAATTTAAGGTTTTGTATAAACCTTGTTTGGTGAGAGTCTTCCACTGTGAAAGAAGGCTGTGTAAAGGTTTGAATCTCCACCGGAAGTGAGATTGATAGTGGATTAATCCTTGAGACGGAAATCTTGAGGCATGGACGTAGGCGGAGACCGAACCACGTTAAAATCCTTGTGTTTGAATTTCTCTAACTCTATCTCTTGCATTTAAATTTATTTACTTGCTTTATATTTTGCTGAGTTGAGATTTAATCTTGCATTCTAGTTATTAAAAGTTTGAGTTTTCAAAAACACTCTATCCCATTTTTAAATTAGTTTTTAAATTGCCAATACTCTATTCACCCCCCCTCTAGAGTATATTTTGGGCCAACATAACAAAATTCAATTTCCTACACTTTACTAACTTCCACAATCTCTTCTTTGATGTGTTCAGCCCACGGAAGTTCCAAAACATAAGATTAGATGGTATCTAAGATTATGATATATCATCTAAAGTAAGATACGTATAATATATCTGAATTATGTATCAAGATCTTAGCACTCGATCAAGTAAACCCAAATACAGAAAAATCCAAAGAGATCCAGGTTGGATCCAAACTCTTTAGAGCCAGCAAGAGGATACTCTGCCAAGAATGAAGCCAGTCTCCAAATGGGGTTTGATTAATTAGCTGAATGTGTGATTCTTGGAAGAGCAAAAGCTGTGTCAAACCAAGTGATAGACACTTCAATTCGTGAGTAATTGGGCTTTAATATACATTTGATATTCAGGATCAATGTATCTTCAAGATTTTTTTTTCTTTTTTTTTTTATGGCACCTTCGGTACTTTATTACAAAAACCTCACTTGCGGTGGAGGAAAACCTTGGATACAAAAAACCAACTAAACAACCAAAAACCTGGGAAGATAAAAACAATTAAAGCCATCCCAACTATTATGCTTAGAACAAACCAAAACCTGAACTACCAAACAGATAAAACAATTCACGAAAAAAACCAAGACCGAAACCAGATCTACAATCTTAACAAAGGAAGGCCAATCTTATCAATCTTTAGAATGTCTCTCAGCCGATGCGGTATATCCTCAAAACTCGTCCAAACTTTGGATTCTTGACATCCCCATTTTGCCAAGAAGTCAGCAGTAACATTACATTCTCTAAACACATGCCGAAACACCACCAGCCTACCAGTAATAATCTGAATAATCTCATCCCAATAATCTTCAAGATACCATATTCCACATCTCTTTTTCTCCAACCAATGAACCACAAGCATAGAATCTAATTCCACTTCCACTTTCATCAAACCAAGTTTACAAAATTGTAAACCATGCAGCAGGCCCTTAATTCTACAATATTGTTTGTACCATGTCCCAACTCTTTAGAGAAAGCCAAAATCAACTTAGCATTCACATCTCGAATAACTCCACCTGCCCTCATACACCCAGGATTATCATTACAACTTCCATCTACACTTAATTTAAACCATCCATCAGTCGGTCTCAGCCATTTAACAATCTTTAAATTTTTCTGCTTGGGTTCTTTAATAGGGATAGACAATTCAGCCAAAACTCTCATATCATCCATCTTTAATTTATTTCCAACTTTCAATCTCATACCTGCCCATGAGATTACTGCTTTAATCGAGATCCAAAGAGCTTCCACGGATATATATATTTCTCTTCAATCTGAGCTTTGCATCTCCACATCCACAAAGCCCAAGTCAAAATAGATGGAATGAGACCAAGAATGCTCTCTTTTTGAGATGAGTGTGCTGCCCTTCGAAACCAAAATTCGATTTTTTCTTTCCAGTTTCTGTTCGATATAAATGGCATACCCATTAAAACAGAAATGGGATGCCAAATTTCATTAGCCACTCTGCCTGTAGCTGAAACAAGATCCTGACTTTCCATATGGCCCTTTTCACAACAAGAACATTTAGAGACCAATGGAATGCCCACTTTACGAATACGCTCATCAACACTTAAACAAGAATTTAGTGCCTTCCACATAACAATCGAGTATTTTTTTGGTAAAGCTCCATGCCAAATCCACTCCGACCAATTTAATTTTGGAGCTGTAACTCGGATACAATCCCAAGTTGATTTTGAGGAAAATTCACCATTTAAACTAGGAGTCCAAACAAGTAAATCAGCCCCCTGTTTTGTCGAACCCAAACAATTTACAATATCCTCCAGCTTGTTATCTCCAACCATTTGCCTTATTAAATCAACATCCCACCCTGATTCAATTTTGAAATCGCAAATTTTTAACAAAGGCCGATCATGATCAGGAAATTCATCTAAGAGGGGTCCACTTTCAAGCCACTTATCTCTCCAAAAAAAAAAATATTACCTTCTCGAACTTTCCATTTTGCATTATTCAATACTTTAGGAAAGCAACGCAAAATATTTTTCAAGAAAGGAGACCCTTTATTCACATCTAACAATGAAATATGTTAATCTTTGACATATTTGGCTTAAAAAAAATTAGCCCATAAAGACTGCTCTGTCAAAATCTTCAATCTGAACTTCCTCCAAACTTCTCAATCCAACTCCTCCTTCAGATATCAACTTGCAAAGAAACTGCCAAGCCTTCCATTTCCTCTTCAGTTTTCCTTCAGCAAGCCCCTAGAAAATATTACTCATAATTTGATTGATTTTAGCCAAAACCAACTTTGGAGCATGCACAACTGACAGCAAATGAATAGGCATGCTAGAAATGACATGTCGTAACAATAAAATACGAGCGCCACTAGACAAAGTTTTATGCTGCCAACCCCCCAATTTTCCTCTCATTCGAGTCACCATATCATCAAAATGAGCCACTTTTAAACGGCCAGAAATTAGAGGAGCTCCCAAATATCTCACAGGAAAAAAACCTTCAGAAAACCAGTCAACTGCAATAAACAGCGCCTTCTTGCAATAGGAACTTGCTTTCCAAAGAAAATTGCCGACTTTTCACTGCTAACAACTTGACCTGACCATTCCTCATACATGCTAAAAATATCTCGGATTTTTGTTAAAGAAGCATGGCCAGCATTTGCAAATACTATCACATCATCCGCATAAAGTAAATGTATCTTCAAGATTTATACTCCATCTCTAAATGGAAATGTGGCAGCCATTTTAAACTTAATTTCTTCCTTCAAAGAGCTAATGCCAGTTGGTAAATGCACATTTTCTTAATAATCTATAGAGTAATGGCAAACATCCTATTTCTCTAACTACCTTCTCATCAGAGATGGAACCTAAGCTCACGATAAAGCTGGAAGGGTAGCACTGTTTCCACTTCCCATGTATAAATTACTGCATCCAATCAGCTCTAGCTCTCTTATAATTGATTGCAATTGTCTTAACCTAGCAATAGTTTGTGATTATTATGAAGACGGCCTTGTGAATTCAATTCCAGCTAACAGAAAAAATCACATGACTTTGGTGAAATGCTGGTAATAGAAATTTCCAACTAAAAATTAGGACAATTACAGCTAACAGAAAAAATCACATGACTTTGGTGAAATGCTGGTAAGAGAAATTTCCAACTAGAAATTAGGTTAATTATATATATATATATATATATATATATATGATTTTGTCAGCATATGCTTATATAAGCTTATATAAACATGAAACCGATAGATAATTATGGGATATATATACGAGTTTTTTTCTAAAATGACCGTTTTAAAAAATATATATACCACAATGACCTCCATCCAAAAATATATACAAGACTGACCCTCTGACCGATCAAAAGGCATAAATCGTTGTTACAAACAGCGGTTATAGAATACCAGAAAAAACTGCTGTTTGAAACAGCGGTTTTACATCACAATTTTTTTCTCCTCCCCTCTCTCTATCCACTAACACATTTGTCCCTTTTTTTTATTCTTCTCCTCCCCCTCTCTCTCTTCACTGCCAGACCATTTTTTTCTTCTCCTACTCAAACACGTCCTCCACACCTTCCGTCAACCTCCTCTATATATATATATATATATATTATTTGTTTTTTTTTTTCAAAGCAAGCCTCTCTCTACGCAGTCCCCATCACCACACTCCCCATCTTCATCCTCCCCAGCATTAATTTGAAAAAAAAAACACCTCAAACCGCACATCAGCAGTACTACTGTAATAACCCAAATTTTTATTTCTCTTTTTATGTGAATATTTTAATGGTTTTCAAAAAAAAAAATTGAAATTTACAAAAATGCCCCTCACTATATAAACCACCATTTCCCTTTTCTTTTCTTCATTTCCTTTCAGCCGTGGAATGAGAGAGAGACAGAGAGAGACGCGGGGGAAAGATGAGAGAGAGAAAGAGGGAGCACGACGGAGCTTCGCTGGAGTTTGCCGTCGCCGGTGGAGGTATGCCTCATTTCTCTTCTTCTTCTTATCCTTCTTCTTTTTCTTTTTCTTTTTCTTTTCACACCCATTTTATGGGTTTGTGGCTTTGTTTTTGAGGATTAAAAGTGATTTATGTTTGGGAAAGTTTGAGGTGAAGGTTGTGTGTTGTTTAGGTTTGGATTTATGAGTTATTTAAAGGTTTGTATTGATTTTTGATGGTTTGTGAGGTTTTTATACAAAAATGGGTTTTGTGGGTTTTGAAACAAAAGGTTTGATCTTTTAAAGATTTAAAGGTCATAAATGGTTTTGAAAGATTTATTATATGTGCACAAGTCTAACTCGAAGTGTTTGTTGGGGTTTTATGGCCTGTTTTGGAGTTAAACCATATTTTGAGTTTATGTGGGTTTTATGCCTAAAACTTTGTGGTTTTCTCATTTTTATCGTTGGATCTCGAATTTTCTGTCGAATTTGAAGTTGTATAAGCTTATTTTGGGTTGATCTATGTTTTGAACGGTTAGATTTTAGTTTGGTGGAGTTTTGATGAGTTTTTGGGAAGTTGGAACCTTTGCTGCTCGTTACTGGGCATTTTCGGACACCCTCTATCGATAGGGGTGGACTCCCTATCGATAGGAGGTGCCCCTTTTAAAAAAATCTCGAATTTTGCTCTTTGTCTATCGATGGGTGGGTCTCAGACCTATCGATAGAGCCTCCTTATCGATAGGGCATCGATAGAGGCTCTATCGATGGGCCCTCTTTTTCTTCTTTTTCGCTTCTTTCCTCTTTCGTTTGCTTGGGTATCCCTACGCCATTACTGGATGAGTATAATTATAGTCTTTGGGTTTAAAAGATAGAGTTTGAGAGGCGATTAAGCCTAGAATGTAGTCTAAATTGGTTTTAAGGAAAGTGTTTTACCTTACCCTTAAGATTGTGAATTATGTGTGTTTTCCTTTGATTCTTTGTTTGCAATATATGTTGTTTTTCAGTTTGAAAGGTTCTTTGGAGAACCACTTGCATTGGGTGCACTTCGCATTTGCATTTGGGAGGCTCGAAGAGCCACAAAGGGTTGGAATACACTGAAGTATTGAGGTAGGGATAAGTAACCTTTTACCGTTGATAATAATAATATATCTATTTTATACTGTTTTGAGAACTATATGAACTTCAAACGCTTTCTTGATGGGATGATTTATAAACACTTGTGAACCTCACTATTTTTTTTACTGTCCTGACAAATAGATACATGGAATATAACTGTTTATGAACTGTATATACTGTGTGGCATGTTTTAAACGTTATCAGACGATTTCAAATGGTAATGCTTTACTTTTGACAAATCATGACAAATTGAGAATTTGGATATCTTTTTCTATTGATGTTATTAATTGAGTGAATGG
>JAESVK010001174.1:990594-1012146 GCA_017140935.1 Hamamelis virginiana
AAAGACACAATAAATTAGACCTAACAAGCTCAGGTTACTCAAGATTAGTAACTGAGCAGAAAAGGTTGGCAGAGGCTTAACCCAAAAACTACCTTTTGTAGCAAGAGCACATGGAGTCATATGACAAAGCGAGAACAGAGCACTCTTTGTCCAAAGGAAGAGATCAAGATGAAAATCATATCAATGAATCGGAGGCCAAGAAGGCAGAGTTAAACAAGACGAAGGATGAACTCAAGAGAGCTAAAGACACTGCCATGCAGTCGTGGTTAGACTCCAGGCCTCTCATTGATAAACTTGAGAAGCTACAATCAGGCCTTGCGAGTGCTAAGAATCGAACTTCTATGTCTAATATTGTCATCTCGGATCTTGAATCACAACTTCAGGCCACCATCGCGAGCATAAGATCCAAAAAAGAGGAAGAAGTCAACCATGGCAAGCATACGATCAGTGATATGAATCAGGCATTGGATCAAACCCGTGAAGAGATGGAAACACTCAAGCTGGAAATGGATGAGGAGCGTCGAGAAAGATCGAAACTAAAACAAGTCCTGCGGTTGAGAAGGCAGACTCTTCGAACAATACTGCTCACACTTCGAGCAGCACGATTAGAATCGGAAGCTTTTGGTGCATCTGCAGCAGAAGCACTTCGCCACATCAATCGTTCAGAGATGGACACCACCACAGTTCAACTAACTCATGAAGACTATTATGCATTAACAACAAGAGCAAAAGAAGAAACATCACTTGCAGATTGGCGTGTTTCGGTGTCCATGGAACAGAGGCTTGTAGCTGAAGCAAGCCGGGACTCAGCTGTAAGAAGATTTAAAGGAATACAATCAGGCAGGAGGTCAAGGAAAAGGGTAATGAGTGAGGAAAAAATAATCGGAGATGAAAATATAACAAGAGACATAGAACAAGATTCGACAATCAGGATGAGAGCCCAAGTCAACAACAGACAGACTCCTTTCCCTAAAGCTCGAGCCAAAGTCAACCCTAGGAATCCAAGAGAACAGTCGAGAAAAACAAAAAGTAAAAACAATAAAGGATTGGCCATGAAAAAGAAACCATCCATTTTAGAACAAATAAGAAGTTTTCTTGCACGGAAAATAGGAAGATTGTTTGGATAATTTAAGATGGATTCAGCAAATATCAATCTAGTTTCAGCTTGCAATAAAGTGCTACACCCTAGTTTAACAAAAAATGAAAACACTTGGAACAAAATTTGGTTCAAGCTTAAGCTGCTTCTATCTGTTTTCTCTAAGTGGATCTGGTAGCTTTCTTTTGCTCTCCAACAAAACCTGAAAAATAAACCAACTTCTATCAGATGACAAGGAAAGAAATTAGCTGGAGAATTCTTATTCTCAATTTGACTCGACCCAACTATTGCAATCATTAAAACCAGCGCATAGTCACATGGTTATAATCATTGAAAAATAATAAGCCTGACACACAAAGTTCTCCACTGTAATGAATAAATTATTATGGTACGGAGTATATGAGAATCTGGCCACTGAAAACCCCGATTGACAAATAACTGGAGGCACAATAACAGTACCTGATGTCACCTAAGGCCAACCAAAGTCTCCAAACGACAAAGCCTGAACCAGTTGAATCTATATACCCTAAAATGTGCACAACTAATCAAAATTGATCCTTCCAGAAAATGAGTGGCCTGTATTTCAGAGCAGGAATCGAAAAGCCAATTACAATATTGAATAATTACTAAACCATGCTCATCAAAAAGTACCCAACATACCAGGTGACCATTTGAACTCTATTGAAACATTCTAGAATATGCCTTTTTCTCCAGATCACGTCTATCAGCAATCTGTTACATTTTTAACATTCAAGACTAAGTTTGATGAAAAAAAAAGGATCAACTAATTGCTTTAAAAATACAAAAATATAAACAGTTTTTTTTTTCTTGAAAGGAAAAATAAACAGTTTAGATCAGGTGAAATTTACTTACCTTCTTCCTTGTAGCAGCAAGCTCTTTCTTTATTCCACCTGAAAGAAAACATGATTTAAGGTAAGAAAGTAATCAGCTACAGCAATATTGAAAGAGTTGCCCACCCAGTTGGAACTCAGCAATCAACTTGTTTCCAGCTGGTGGTCCAAACACAAATCCCTAATTCTCTACTTTAGAAGCACACAGGTTTAATCATTCACAGGACGCAACTGTAAGAGTGCAAATTCAGAAGTTAGCAAATGACATGTGAATGTTCATGCAATCTTCCAGCATCACATCTTATCTATTGTTTTGCCTCCAGGAATGAGTTTTAGTCCATCACATTTGACGGAAAATTATCAGAAAAAATCACAACTTCAAGGATTTACATCTGAATGTCACAACCACCCAGATCATGGCACATGAGTCATGAGTCGCCAACCCCAACAAAACCCATCAACACACAAAAGGAAAACATATTTTTGGAAAGTTTTTTTAGTACATCCCAAAAACAATTGTTCTTAATTGATTTGATTCTAAGATGCATTTATGATAAATATGCTAAACATCAAATACCACTGACCATCATTTGGTTCCAACTCTAATGCCTTCTTGAAGCTTTCGACTGCAGCATCTATGTCATTAAGGGCCATGTATGCCTGACAGGTTAGCAGGACCACAATCATTAAACATCCCAAATACTTCACTAGAAACACACAGGACAGTTTAAAATTTGTGCACATAGATGAACACAAACAACAGAAAAAGAATGTACAACTATTGAAAAAGAAACCAATCAGAAAATTTCAAATTCCACAATAAGGTGAAAAAAAGTGTAGTTACAACTTACAATGCCAAAAACTAAACTTCTGCAGAGTACAATTTTTCTCAAATGTTATTAACCATTTATTGCATTAATAACCTTCTTGGATCATCTTTTGAACAAAGCAGCAAAAAAGAAGTTTAAAAAAAGGGAAAAAAAAAAAAAAAAGACAGGCCACACTGTTAATGAAAAATGGCAAAAGCTTGTGCAACATCCCCTTATAGAGACTATCAGATCAGATCAGTCTATTAGTTGATGTGGCAATAATACACACAACAAAGAAATAAGATCCGACATATATACACAGAGCATTTGATCACTAATCTAAAACCTATGTAACAATAATACTCCTATGTTCAATAGACCCTCCCTTTACAATATTAAACAAATAAGAATTAAGAGCATGCCAAAAGAAGTCATACCAACACTGTAAACATGAGCCCCAAAATTGACATATTTACATGTTAAAGATTTTTCAACAAAACATACTTTATTAGAAGGGATTATATCTCCACCCCAGAATTTGCTGCATCCAACCAAGTGATGTGACAAAGAACTATTGGTGGATGTTGCAAAATCAGTTTGTACAAAGGGTAGCCCAAAACATGCAATGCCTACTGCATTTAGCCCAGTTCTGGTGGAAAGGATGCCTTGAAACTTAAAGCACCTTCTCTGGGAGTGGGAAGCTATACACAAAGGGCTTTTAAAAAAAAAAAAGTTGCCATTAAAGATACATTAAGAAAGTGAAACACAATAGTTGCATATCAAATATAACAAGAAAAAAGTACATATAAGATAACTCACAAATTGTGATTACAATAAATGGGAAAACTGCACCGGCTAAAAAACACCCATCAAATTCTTAACACACACACACACACATATTCATGGACGATATCAACCTGGCCCTGGCGAAACAAAGCTTTCACATTATCTTCTCCATCACGCATTGCAAAGTCAGTGTCCAACAATGCTCCTTTTAGATCTCCTAATTTCAACTTGCAGGCCTAGATTTGGCATGTCAGACATCAATCAGTTAGATAAAGGAAATATTACATTCAAAAGTGAATGGGATTACAATCAAATGACAACAAATAGAAAAACTAAGGTAAGCAACTCCACTAGACAAAATACTTTGGGCATGTTGAAGCAGCCAAAGAGCTAAATTTACTACTCTATAAATGACAACTAAATTTACAGGAAGAAAAAAAAAAAAAAAGAGAGAGAGAAAATAATCCCACAAAAATAAAAATCAAAGTAGTTTAGTAGTACTTTGACATTACACACAACAAAGTCCAACAGTTACACACAGCACATATTCCATGGAAAGCTCACCAACTGTATGATTCCTTTCCTTTGACCAAGATTTAGGTCAATAAAACAGATTGCCATTATCTGCCATCACTTTACAATTTATATTATTTGTATGTGATGTTGGAGTTAAGCTGCTTCCAATACAGTAGTTAAAAAGGATAAACCTATGAGATACAAATAGCCCATGAAACCTCAACGAAGGGATCAAAATATAACAGAAGTCAATGTCAGAAGTATTCTCTAACACAGATTCCTCTTCCTCCCCTCCCTCCATATCTTGCCCCACCCCCCCAGGGTGGCCCTTTCAAAGGCTGTATCTGAATTAAGTTAGCGTTGCACTCTTAATGAATAGCATCATGGTCTCAAACAATTCTCAGTTGACAAGTTAGGTTTATTACCGAACTATTTAATCATTTGAGTCAAAAATAATATTATCAAGGCTACATTTAAGATTTTCAGATAGAATGATGTCCAATCTTTGTAAACTGACAAGTGATAGATAGGAAAGCTTACAGAGCTATTTGTGAATATCATAGACTTTGTTTTCCGCAAAGATGAACTCTTTTCTGAAAAATCACAAAGATAAACCAATCAGATAACTAAGTCAAGGTATGTGACAACATTACTAGTGTCCGAAAAAATAAAAAATGCCATGACAACGTCAAATCAATTGGTTCACCTTCATCAATGTCTTCCTTTTCCCAGCATACATCCAAGTAGCGCAAAGCCTTGCGATACTTTCTAAGAGCCATCTTATAGTCTTGTTTCTGTATGTGGGAACAGTTAGGGCAACAGCTAGTGACCAGTGGAAAAATAACAACTGAAGCAGAAGGATAGCCAAAGATCCAGTTTGTTGGGAGGCATTGACACAAACAAATTAGATTGCATAATCAAATTGCATTAATTACAAAAAAAAAAAAAAAAAGAGTACAATAATTCCATTCTACAATTTTCTTTTACTAATAAACAGAAAAATAAAAGGGACCAATAAGTCAGATAGAAGTATAGAACGAGATCTTCACATTAGCTACCTTGTATTGCTCATTTCCAAAAGCTTTGATAGCGTCTACAGCAATCATCCACCAAGAAATTTCTTCTGGTTTCACATCAAGGTCAGCTGGCCAATCAGGATAAGTGTCACCATCTTTGAAGAAGTTAGATATCCCATCATCTGCACCCTCAGGAATTTCTCCACAATCCGCAATTATAGCATCAAGAATGGGATAATCACTGTCTCCAGTGTTAACATGCTCAATGGAACGAACCACACCCATTCCTTTGATTACCTTCCCAAATACAACATGCTTTCCATCTAGATGAGAAGTTCGAGTAGTTGTAATAAAAAACTGAGATCCGTTGGTATTAGGACCAGAGTTAGCCATTGATAACATTCCTTTTCTTTCATGTTTTAACTCAAAATTTTCATCTTCAAATTTCAAGCCATAGATGGATTCTCCACCAGTACCATTCCCAGCAGAAATGTCTCCACCTTGTATCATAAAGCCTTTGATAATGCGATGAAAACATACACCCTGTTTATAAATACAAAACCATCAGCAAAAAGATAAGGAAAAACACAAAAAATATCTTACCAAGGCTAAGATAACCATATAAATCACATATAATGCATTTAAATTCAAATTTACATAAGGATACCCCATTGATGTCCAGCAGGAAGATGTATTTAAAAACATGTGCGCACATGGGCACACATAAGACCAAGTTGACACAACTAATACAAAGTAACAAAACAACTAAGATTTTGATTTAATCTCAATAATACAGTAAACTGATTAATATGCTGTGAACTTGCAGAAATTTGAGTAAATGTCCATTCTCATCCCTGGGATTTTGGAAATAACAATCTTACCTAACCTTCCAAGCACGCCTATCATCATACATTCCTACAGTCCCTCATCAAAACTTATGAGATTTTAACGATATTTAAGAAATTATCAAAGACACTACTATATTTAGGCAAAGACATCACAAAAATTCTGACAAAAAGAAAATTTTTATCAAGTATTTTATGTAGGAAACAATTTATATCATTTTTCAAGTATTTTTTTCTAAGCATTGTTTTACTATACCATGATGTTTCAGCCAAGTCAAAGTCAGATCATGGATATCTAGATGTATCCGGTCCCACGAATACCATGACAAAAACTGATACCCAAAAACATGTAGTCAGCCAGTTATCCCTTTCTATGATAACCATCACAATGCTTTGTCGGCCACACTCAACTCCAACAAAATTATGTTCAAGGAGCATATGTATTTTTTTCACACACTGTCCATGGCAATGCAAATGAATTGAAGCCCATAATCACTCTAAAGCACTCATATGTCATGTACTTACCAAAAAACCAAGAAAACTGCTTCATCTTCAGCCCTTCAAATATTACATCTAAAATTAGGTCACTAAAAATTATTGTAACACCTTTCAAAAACCATTCTTCCTAAAAATGTTTTCAAACACACCCTGAGTTAGTGAGAGGCTATCAGCAATCAATTATTTATCCAACAACAAGAACTACTCCATCTAACAGTGCTTACTGATATGAATTAAGCTTCTCACAGTTTATATTAATGTCACCAGTGTACTCCGAGTCATATCCCAATAGCCCAATCGCATGCTAATCTACGAATTATGGTGGAGATAACTCAAAGAACAAATGGAATTCAAAGAAAACATTTCGTTTGTGTAGTGAAATTTAGCAGAATGCCAGGATCTTGGATCCAAAACACCATACCACATTCTCTCACGCTATCATCAGTTCCAGGCATCTATTTCAAAATGAAATCTGTTTTTATTTCACTTACTACCTAAATAAATACTTCCCTAAATTAGCATATAAAAAATGAATAAGTAATTCTTCCATGCTCTTCCAAACATTCAATGGTTCAAAACTCAAAACTATAATTGCAGCAAAGCTAAAAGGAACAATAATTTTAAATTTTGACAAGTACTTTTCTCTATTTCAGAAGTAAAAATTGCTTAGATTTTTGCTACCGAAAGCAATAAAAATACTTCCAAGATGCTAACCGAACAGGACCTTCACTAATAAAAAATCGCGAGCGAAACAATAACGAATGAATCTAAATTCTTCAATATCATAAACGTTTCATTTTCTCAACGTCAACCCCAAAACGATACATAGACAGTTGAAGAAAATGAAAAAGATTTATACATACATATGTGCATGCATACGAATATGTGTAAGAGAGAGAAAGAACCTTGTAATGAAGAGGAACACCAGTGTTTGGGCCAATGCCTTTCTCTCCGGTGCAGAGCACCCTGAAATTCTCGGCTGTTTTGGGGACTACATCTTTGTAAAGCTCCACCACTATTCTCCCTTCAAGCTCTCCTCCGATGCTTATGTCAAGGAAACACCTTGGGTTCGCCATGCTCTCTCTCTCTCTCTCTCGCTTTCTGCAACTCACAGTGAAATATAATGAATAATGAAAGAGAAGAAAAAAAAGCCCTAGTCCCGCTTTTTATTTTGAAATCTACAGTGTAGTGAAATGAATGTCGGGTGCTAGGATACGCGGTGTACAGTGTGCGCTTTGTTGGTATTCTAAAGCTGTGATCGAGTGTTAGTAAGGATTTCGTGTTCTCTACTATTAGATTGTTAAATAGGAATGACACAGGTTAGAGAATAGAAACTAGTGGTGTTGATTATGTGGAGAGAGACTAAAGAGGACATTCTGAGCGTTGACAACTGGGCTCTCAGCCAATTGAAGGACGCTTGGAAAGATGAGGGCGGCTACGAGAGTACGAAGGGAACTCCGTGAATGGCCAGATGGAGGTCTACGACTAGGCTCATCAATCAATTAGACCATTTCTAATGGAATGGTCATAATTTGACATTAATATCTATATAATATAATATCTGAATAATAGTTTGATCTTGTGTGACATCATTTAGGATGTTAAATTTTGGCTGCTGGTGCTACCATTTGTTGCCATATTACATTTTAAAAAAATATATATAAAAAATATTAAAATATAATATTAGAGATGCTCTTAAGATTGATGCAATTGGTATCATTTAAGGTGCCAAATTTTAATGTTAGCATGAATGTATTGGAGATGCTCTTAAGATTGAGAGCATTTCCAAAACTCTATAGTATCGGGGGCCTATTTACATTAGCTTTTCTTAAAATCAATTTTGAAGTTTAAAATTGATTGTGTTTGGCTTCCTATCTAGTAAATAAAAGTCATTTTGGAAAAAGTGATTTTAATGATGAATTTTAAAATGTTATTTTGGCAAATTGCATATTTTAAAAGTCTTTTTATATCAAAAACTATGGAAAGTTCATTTAAAAGTCCATTTGATTTCTAAAAGTTATCTATAGTAGATTCTCTGGGATGAGAGAGAGGAAAGAGTGAAGTTTGCTCTTGGTTACGCCCCCTCCATCACTATCATTAATAAACATTTAGAGAAAAACACCCGGTATGCTATCGTATGAACATCTCATTATCAATGGCAAAATATTTGGAAAAAAAAAAAGGAAAGAAAGATTGAATCTTTTGTACACCAAGCCACCAACAAGCATGGACGTAGCTATCATTGGGCAAGGGTGGGCAGTTTTGGAAAAAAAAAAAATCTTTTAAGACTCCAAAGTCCAATCTAGAGACAAAGTGGGTGAGTTGCGCAGGGACATAGCTACCAAGCCTACCATAGCCCTGACATTTTGAATAATAAAAAATAAAAATAAAAAATTAAGTCTCCAAAGTCCAACTCATAGACACAGTTGGTCAGTTGGGTGTTTTGTTTTCCCTCCGCCAAATCAATTTCACAAATCACAAGTCTCCAAGTTGGAGATAGCTTCATTTTCATCTGTGATTTGATAAGGAATCTGAGAGAAAGATAAAAAAGAAAGCATTCAACATTTGTATCTCGGTATCATGTCAGTTAAAAGAAATAATTCAATTTTTTTTTTTTTAAATTAGGGCTTTTTGTATCTCAGCATTCAACATTTATTTTTATTTTTTTGTATCCCGTATCGGTATCAGGTATATATATATATATATAGAGAGAGAGGATCAGGATCCTTGACACAGTTTTTACTCCTAATTTGACACGCGATTTGCAAAGCGCAACATAGAATAGGTGTTTTGAGAAGCTGACCATTGGATTATATATTCTGCTTATACACATCATATATACCAAAAATCACATTGATCCAACGGCTACTTTTTAAAAAATATCATAGTTTTAAAATGAACTGTAAAAAATTACGTGAAACTGTCACAGTTGGTTTTCTGAAAAACCAACCGTCGGATCAATGTGATTTTTGACATACTCACGCTTGGTTTTGCAAACCTCGTGTCAAATTAGGAGTAAAAACTATGTGTCAAGGGATTTTGTCAATGATTTGATTAACTCATTCTTTATAACAAATTTTATCTATCCTTAATTTGAAAAACTATTGGTTCATTGGTTCATTGCAGTTTATTGCTATTTGCTAATTATGTGTGGATTTTGATTTTAAGTGTTAATTTGATAATAATTTCCAATTATGCACTTATGCTAGATTAATTCGATTAACGTGTTCTTTTCATGTTAACGTGTTCTTTCATGTTACTTTTAAACAATGAAACCTTAAATTTCATTTTTTTTAGAATTTCGCCCACTCTAGCTAAAAATCCTGGCTACATCCCTGCCAACAAGCTGGTAAAATATAGGCAATTACAAATGTGAAGGAAAAAAAGTTCGTTCACTTTGACCTTAATATTTTTGGTGGGGGAATAATTTAAAAATCTCTTCAAATTAATATATGAATATTGATATAATTTCATGTAATTGAATTTAATAACTCGTATCTAAAATTGATAATACATATCATTAAACAAATATATCATTAACAGACAATTTAAAAATTTGATTATTATAAAAAGTTGTTGCTCTATTAGAGAGAAAGGGGCTTTCCAAATAACATGTCAAGAGAGTGGGAATATTTCATGCTAGCTGAGGTAGGGTAACCATCTAGAAAGTTTAAAAGGTTGTAAATAATTATTGATGAGAAACAAACCACAAGGGGGACCATCTTGTTGGACTTATCCTGCATGATATATGTATATATATATATATATATGATCTAGTCAACATATGTGAAATTCATAGATAATTATGGGATACATATTTTAAAAAACTGATCATTGAATCATATACAATACTTATTCATGTCATGTATGCCAAAAATCATAGCGATTCAAAGGTGAGTTTCTCAAAAATTTCATTGAGAAAAATTGTGATATTTATCGATGGTCACAGTTTTCTAGTGATATTTTGAAAGACATTGGATCATCGTGATTTTTGGCTGGTATGACATCCATAAGTACAGTGTCTAATCCAACAGTTATTTTTTCTGAATATGCGTCTCACAATTATCTATGAACTTCATGCTTACATAACTTATATGAGCATATGCTGACTAGATTGGGACCGTATATGTAGTCATGCTATTATAAGATACACCTTACGCAACTTTCCGTAAGGTGATCTATGTAGAGCACATTACATGACAAAAAATGAAAAAAAAAAAAAAAAATTAGAAGAGTATTGGATTAGACGAACTACTTATGAATTTCATATTCACCAAAAATCATAATAATCCAATTGGCGATTTATGTAAAAAAATAAATGGGAAAAATTTGTGACATTTTAAGGAACAAAAAAGTCACATTTTTTTAATACGACATTTTTTCAAAAGCCGACCGTTGGATCGCTATAATTTTTGGTGAACATGAAATCCAACTATTGGTTTTTCAAACTTTATTCTTCAATAGGCTCTTCACAGATCACCTAATATAAAATGCACCCTATAATAGCATAAGGATCACCTAATAAAGTGTAAGGTGAACCTTTTAACATAATGCTTGTATATCTAATATAAGGTGCACTTGACCGGGTCATAATAACCCACGTGTTTGCTGACGTGGCGCTGACCGGGCTATAATCCGCCGCAGCCACGCCCACTCGCGGGCATCGGCGAGTGAGAGCGCGTGAGGGCTCATCCGGACTCCGATTTTGTCCCCTTTTTTTCCAGTGTGCTCAAAATTTAATTTCCTATTTTTTGGGCATTTTTAAAATTTTTTTTGGATTTACAGAAATATTTATTTTAATTTTTTGATTAAAAATGGCCTTTATGAAATGATATTTTGAGCAAGTGGGGCCCACTAGTGTACCCAAAAATTCTGAAATTTTTTGTGAATTTTTTTGGGATATTTTGGGACTGTTCTAGGCTAGAGGTGTCAAAAATATGCGTCTCTTGATATTTTTCATAATTAATACCTTTTAATATGAGCTTTAAAAATTAAATAAAAATTCTGTTTTTTATTTATTTTAATTCTGAAAAATTCCAGAACCTTATTATAGCTTTTTTATACATTCTTGGGAGTATTTGTGACCATTGGGAGGCTTGTGCAATGTAATTTCTTTAGACATTGTCTCTAAAATTAACTTAATTAAATATTTGGCTTAATTTCTATGGAAATATTGGGCAATTATGTTGCCACCAATATTTAATTAATCCCGCCATGTTTTGTGAGACTCTTATATACACTCCTATATGAGTTGAGTGAATATTCTATCCATCAAAGGCCATCTTATATGTTTATGTGCTAGCATATTAGTTTAGGAGATGGATAGAATCTTGAAATGGATAACTCTTTTGATGAGCTTATGTTTGTTTGATTATGATTGATAAAATAAGTTTCCTTACATAGTTCGTGGCGCGGCATCCTTATTTATTTATGATATTTGTAGATCATTTGTAATAGGATTTCTCATGGGATGTAATTTTATGGATATGTAATTTTATTTTTTGGGAAGCCATGTAAAATGATGTGTTTGCGCGCCGCCTACTATGTTTGTAAACTTATTTTAGCATAGGCTCAAAGAGATGTCCATTAGGTACCCTTAGTGGGCCCCTGTGTTTTATTTCTATGTTTTATGGATGTGGATGTGATTAATTTCATGAGAAATTTTGTTCAGAATATTAATTTACAATTATATTCCCAACCTACTCAATTGGGAGATGATTATGAGCTATGCGATTTTTCGATCTTGATGAGTAGGAAGGGATAATAATTTTAAATTGAATTCCGAACAAGATAAAATATTATGCGATTAATATTAATGTCAACCTTGCGTATTATCAATGTAGCAATGACAACCAGAATCATGTCTGCCGAATTGAACCAATCTGATAAGTTAGATGGCACAAACTACGATATATGGCGTAGAAAAATGGATTTCCTCCTGACTGAACATGACCTTACCAATTATTTGACCACTACGATGGTGGCACCTGTTGAGGGTGCGGGCACTCAGGCCCAATACCGTCGTGACCTTGAGGCTTTTGAAGCCTGGACAAAAAAGGACCGTCGTTGTCGCTACATTATGTTGAATAGCATGCACGATGACCTGATAGGGGAGTATGAGAACTTCCCTACTGCCATGGCCATGTGGGAACAACTGAGGTTCACTTTCGGCGGCTCGTCAGTCACCAGGATTAGGAGCTTGGTACTGAAATTTGAGACTCATCGTAAGGATCCCAAGGTATCGATGATTGAGCATCTTAGGGGGATGTCCAGTATGATTCGAGACCTAAATGCTGCGGGGAATGTTCTTACTGATGAGCAGCAGGTCCAGGCTGTAATCAGGTCACTTCCAGATTCTTGGCTGCACATGAAGCAGATCCTTACTCACAACGAGAATATCAAGAACTTCAAAGATATCTCTCGTCATGTGGAGTTAGAGGCGGAGCGCATTGTGGCGAACCAAAATGCTCAGGCTCTCCTCGCTGGAGCCAATCCGCGCAAGACTAGTGGGTCTAAGCGCAAGAGAGGAGACAACAGTGCACCTAAACAGAAGGGAAATAGTGGAGGAGGCAGCAAAAGTGTGCCCCAAAAGAAAAACAAGCGCCGCAGAGGCAAGCGCAGTGGAAAGAACGTCAAATGCTTTAACTGCCAAAAGAAAGGGCACATCGCTCGTGATTGCACTGAGCCGAAGAAGGTAACAAACTCACTCACTTTAAGTAACATATGTGTATGTTCACATGTCTTAGTCGCTCATACTCTCTCTGATTGGATTGTAGATACAGGAGCAACAAAACATGTAGCCCGAGATCGGGTGGGGTGTGTAGATTATCGCCGTGTTCCTAGAGGTACCCACAAGGTGTTCGTGGGAAATGGTACCAGTGAAGATGCTATTGGAGTCGGTTCGTACCAACTTAATTTGCGCTCCGGTCGCACTATGCTTCTTCATGACGTACTTCACGTGCCTGGGATCCAGCATAATCTGTTATCAGTTATTGCATTGATTAATTATGGTTTTTCTTTTGAATTTTCGAATAATGGTTTAGTTATTTATGGGGATAGAATAATTTTTGGACATGGATCATTTGTGGATGGTTTTGTTAAATTAAATTTAGATGTTTCTTATTACTCATCTGTTAATTCTGCATCATCTTATGTGATTGATAATAGAAATGTTGATTCTGCAACTTGGCATGCTAGGCTGGGTCACATAGGAAGGGATAGAATGACTCGATTGGCTAGAGAAGGCCTTGTAGGCTCACTCACCAAAGTCGATCTACACTTATGTGAACCATGCCTAGCAGGCAAAGCATGTAGAAAGCCTTTTGGAAAGGCAAAGAGAGCTTCTCAACCTATTGAGCTTGTCCATTCAGACATTTGCGGGCCAATGAATAAAAAGGCACGTCATGGGGCCTCTTATTTTCTCACACTGATCGATGACTATACGCGATACGGTTATGTCTATTTGCTTTCTCACCGCCATGAAGTATTGGATTGCTTCAAGCGCTTTGTGGCAGAGGTTGAGAACAAGCATGAAAAAGGCTTAAAAACCTTTAGGACTGATCGCGGACGCGAGTATTTATCTGATCAATTTAAGGAATTTTGTGAGGAAAAAGGGATCCTAAGACATCTCACTATTCCTCGCACCCCGCAACAAAATGGTGTTGCAGAGAGGAGGAATAGAACTCTTCTAGATATGACTAGATCGATGATGGCGCAGGCCAACCTCCCTATATCTTTTTGGGGGGATGCTCTTCTGACTGCTGCCTACATCTTGAATAGAGTGCCTTCACAGTCAGTTTCCTCAACTCCCTATGAGCTGTGGCATGGCGAAAAGCCCAATTTGGGGCATTTACGCCCATGGGGATCAGCAGGGTATGTTCACAACGCTAACCATAAGTATGGGAAGCTAGGTCCTAGAGCCAGAAAGCATATCTTTATAAGATATCCTGAAGGCTCGAAGGGCTATGTGATGTTTGGTGAGCATCCTGACGGGGGAATGACTGAGATTGATTCGCGCGATGTTGATTTCATTGAGAGTGATTTCCCTAGCATAGGCGATACCAAAGAGGATTTAGACCTCTATGAGTTGGAGGAACTGAGTGATATACCACTATCTTCAAGCGAGGGTGGGGAATTAGTTCCTGATATCGCTAGAGACAGTGGGAGTTATCCTCAGACTAGTGGGAGTGTACCATTAGTACTTCCTGAACCTCTTGAGCCGCGCCGTAGCAATAGAGGTAACATTCCTCGTCGTCATTTTGAGATTGAGGGGGATGCTCTAATTTGTGCTACTAAAGGGGAATATGAGCCTTCTTATCGGGAAGCGCTCTCTTCACCTGTTAAGGGAGAATGGATGGCTGCAATGCAGGATGAGTTGAGCTCCATGGATAAGAACTCCGTGTGGGAGTTGGTTGATCTTCCGCCTGAGCGCAAAGCTATTGGAAACAAATGAGTTTTGAAAGTTAAGCGCAAGGCAGACGGATCAATTGACAAGTACAAGGCACGTCTTGTGGCGAAAGGGTTTACCCAACAAGAGGGTATAGATTATGATGAGACATTTTCCCCTGTTGTGAGGATTGCCTCCATTTGCCTTATCTTAGCTATTGTCGCTCAAATGGATTTAGAGCTTTTTCAAATGGATGTTAAGACTGCATTTCTCAATGGAGAACTAGATGAAGAGATCTACATGACTCAACCTATGGGTTTTGAAGTCAAGGGACAAGAGCGCAAAGTGTGCAAGCTCAAACGTTCCATTTATGGTCTCAAGCAGTCATCTAGACAATGGTATTTCAGATTTCATAACTCAATTACCTCTTACGGTTTTGAGATGATTGAAGAGGACCATTGTGTGTATCTGAAGCGTTCAAAGAAAAGTGTGCTCATCCTGTCTTTGTATGTTGACGACATTCTCATAGCAGGAAATGATATGGACTCTATTGTCGCCACTAAGAAGTGGTTGTCCTCTACTTTTGAGATGAAGGACATGGGTGAAGCAAATTTTGTGCTGGGAGTTCAGATTGTTAGAGACCGTTCTAAGAAGCTTCTTGGTTTGTCTCAAGAGACTTACATAAAGAAGATTCTTGAACGTTTTCGCATCCAACAGTCAATTTATAAGAAATGCCACAATGAAAAACTATTGACTTTTTTATTCTTCAAAATGTCACCATTTTTTCACATACGGTTTTTTCAAAACCTAACCATTAGATCACCATGATTTTTGGTAGACATAACATTCATAAGAGGAATATCTAATTCAACATCGATTTTTTAAACAAAAATGCTATACAATCAAAAACTTTAACCCAAAATTAAAAACCATCCTGATGTGTCATGATTTGAGTGGTTTAGTCATCCTCTCAAATAGATTCTATCTTTTTCACACACCACTCAAAGCATGACACATCATGGTGGTTTTTAATTTTGGGTTAAAATTTCTGGTTGTATAATATTTTTCTTTTTTAAAATATTTTTTACAACTAACCATACAGAAGTCACCTGATGCTTGCACCTTATATTAGCATCTCTGCATAAATATATATAGATGGACAGATTCAAGCTTGTGTGGGCCTCCCTGAATCCAACCCATCAATCATGGTAGAGCTTGGCCCGACCCATTTCTTCAAATCCAGGTCAGATTTGGCCAGCCCTGCATCATATAACTACTTCAGATCCCTCAGCATTTGAGATCTGGTCCATGGAATTTCATCTCTTTTAATTCCACCATTTGACTACACCACTGTAAATATCATAAAAATTTAACAACAGGAGAAATTATGGCATGTTTTGAACAATCACCAGTTTCTCACACCAATGCATTTTGGGAACTATTTATTTCTGTCATACAGAGCTAAACATGGGACTCGAAACTTTAAGAAGCTCCCACATTTCATCTTCAAACACCACCCTACACATCCATCAGATTTATGTAATTTAGCTTGCAGTTATTTACAAGCTTACATTTCACACTTAACAGCCTTTTCAACACTTTCTAAGACCCAACTACTATTACATAATTATATTTCTAGTTCACCACCCTGCAGTTCTTCCTTATCTCCCCATCTTGTCCTGTAAGTACACCAATGTTGGCCAACTTCACCATTGATGGTCCAAAATCCTTGGAGAACAGAAAAGGGAACTTGCTATAGTTGATGACCATTGAAGCAGTGCTATTATCCCCCATAAGAGCTTGATCAGACAGGAGAAGCCCAGAATTGTCCACCAGGTTCTTAAAATAAATGTTGTCAAACTTGTTGGAAGTAAGAGGATCCAGAGGAGCCAAATTGGTGTCAGAAACATCTTGATTTGGGCACAAGTTTTGCAAATTTTTCCGGAGGGATGCATCGAGTGTTGGGTCAGGATTACCGGCGCCATCAAAGTTGAAGAGCCTTGGCTTAAAGGTGAAGCATTGAGCAAATCCAATAGTGTGTGCTCCTGTATGAAGCACGCATAGAAGAAAATAATGATACATATAAAGTAAAAAGATTCCATGTTACATAGAATAATGCAGGTTTATATAGTTTGTATTGTAGTAAAAGAATAAAAGATGATGCATATATCCTTATGAAATTCATTTGTCTTCCTCCCCCTTTAAGGAAAAGTTCAATAGAATTGAATATGGACTACGAACCAAACCTGAGAGCACAACTACATCCTTCATTTCAAGACCCTTTGAAGTAAATTTTGCAGTGATGTTTTCTAAGGGCTCAAATGGTGATGGGAGCTGCTCATTAGCTGCTCTTTGACTTGCTGTTAAGCCATCTCGACGACCTAAGGGAACAAACCAAAAAGGCCCTCCAGCCTGAGAGAACATATAAAAGAAATATTAGTGTTGCCTCAAGAGTGTATATGTATATGAATTCTGATATACAGTGATTATAAGGATTAAGTGGTATTTTTCAACAAATCCATCATATTGGGAGGAGTCTCTTACTAGAAAAACAGCCTCTCTTGCTGCAAGAGTCAATATATCAGTACAAGAAACAATGGATGGGCAAGTTTTCTCCAAATTAGCCTTGATTGTGTCAATGACCTCGAAACCCCTAGCTGAATTTCGATTTGGCCCTGCATTTTTCTCCCCCTGAAATGTGCTGGTATCATCAAGTAACACAGAGCCATCACATCCCTATGTACCAAAAATTGTGGCAGTCAGTTTCCACAGAAATAAAGTTTCAAATACACGGATCACTAACTTATCGCAAAGCCATCAGCATTAACAATAAGGAAAAGCAGAAGAAAACATAAGACTAACACAATTTGATTACATTTACGAAACAATCATGGAAATGTAGGCGCAAGAGAGAGGCCCCCATCCTAGTATCATTTGATATAGCAGACCAAACACCAGATCGAACCATCTTTGTCAGGTTGGGACAGGTGGTGTCATAGAATTTGTAATCAAGTTGACAGACCACAAGAGAACCCAACAACAAGATGCAAAAGAAGGGAATAATGGTTAGTTTAGAGGGATTACTGTGCTTCATATCTTGAAGAATGCCAATAGTATCTTCCAAGATTCTCACTAATATTGAGTGACAAGCAGTGGTGAATCGAATTGTAATTTATACACAAAATAAATCCAAAAAAATGCAGCTGCTAATATTAATTAACTTAATTTTCTGGATAGTGGTAGAGCCACTAGTGATGTCCCACTCAGTTGAGTTTGGTACAATTCCACACTATCATGAATGGAGAAAGAAACCAGTCAGCCTTGGGCCACATGGAAAAATAAAATTTAATTGCACTAAGTGGTGGTATGAGTTATCCCCTCTAGAAAAGAACTTAGAACATATTGTACAATACTCTCAATTTGACTTGAACTCTTCTTCACATATGTTTGGATCTTGGAAAGAAACAAAGGGAAAGGCAGAGGGAAAGGAAAAGGCTTAGAAATCTAAAGAAGGAATTCATTCGAAAATAATTTTTAGTATTTTTCTTTCCTTTCCCTCGTTCTTTTCAAGATCCAAAGAAAGCCAACTTGTTAGACCACAAATAAATTTGAACTAGGCAATTCAAGGTGGGCTTAAGGTTGGGTCACTAAGAATAAGAGCCCAGTATTTTAGCCTAGCCCAATTCAAAGAGAAGTTTCATTTGTAGGTTAAGTCTATTTGACCAAGTCAAAAATGCACGCAACTAATTTCTTATTTTTATAGGACTGCTAGCAAGAATTGAAGAGCAAACTAACAAGAGTGGGCAGCAAGCAACGTGGGAACATTAGCAGCTGCTGGAGATTTTTTCTATGAATACTAGGCTTGGAGGCTTCAAGAGGAAATCTCAACATCACACATCAACACTACTACTTCTATTTTATCTAGCTTCTAGCATTTCATTTCAGCATTATTTTTCAATTCATAGTTGTAATTGCACTTCCAATTTATGGTAATTGCGTTCATTCAATTTCTTCTCAAATTCATAGGATAGCTTGCTTTCAAATCCAGATAAATTAGCTTGCTTTCAATTTCATAAATTAACTTGCTTTCAATTTCGGAAATTAGTTCATTTTGTAATTTAGATTGCACTTCATTCTTATTTAATTAAAAAAAGTCTTATTGATTCGTCATAGGCAATGAAGAACCTAGATAAAGGAAAAACTCTAACCCTTTCACAATCGCCTACCATCTAATCTCAACTATCAAGGTGGCTTATTAATCCGTCGAAAATCAATCCTTGGCTTTCCTCTGATCAATCGGCGCTCGGGATCAAAAAGATTGGCTTACATGAACCAATTTAGTTCTAGCACGTTCGCACACCTCGCGAAAGCCAATTTGTGTGCAAACACAACTTCAAAGAGAAGTTGCTCTCGTTTTGGTCTAGATCCCTTTGCCTTTAAGATAAGTCATAAGCGTGGGAATTGGGAAGCAGATTTCGTCATCAAATTATATTTATACACCGAAAGGTACCGACTAAACTTGCTCTAATAGTAATTAGTGGAAGATAAGAATACAGTACTGTAATGGGGACTGGTGAAATAGATCCATCAAAGACTTGCCTAATAGCACTTGCCATGCAAGTAGAGAGATACAGATGAAGTGTAACCATCAATTGAAGTGAGTGGGATGTGGGGGTGGGTACCTAAATAAGGAAACCAGTGGACTTGATTCACCAAAAAAGCAAGGAATTGATACAAATTGGATCCTTCCTAATATATCTAACTAACCCAACTCAGTTTTTATGCACCAATCCTGATTTGGCATCTGATGTGAAAAGTGGGGATCATCCATGCCCCCCACTGCAGGAATAAATGTCAAAAGAGGAATTAAAGATCAAAGAAAGCATTTGCTCATGGCCACTGGGTAATGATCTGAGTTGACATTAAAACACTAGCATGACTAGCATCTACAATTATAGCGTAGAAAAAATAGTGTAGATGTAGGGATAGCAAGGGCAAGAGTAGATTGTAGAGACCAAACACAAGAGAAGATAGTGTCTCAAACAAGCACCTCTATGTTTTGGCACATTCGGGAAGTGTTTGGATTTCAAAAAGACGAGGAAAATGAAAGAAAAATGGAGAAAATTGCTTGCAAAAGGATTTTCTTTTTATAAAGTATTTTTAGGCTCTACTTGGATTTTAGAAAGCAAGAGGAAAAGGAAAGAAAAATACCAAAAATTGCTCACAACCGGATTTTGTTCCTAAACATTTTAAAGTTTTTCATTTTCCTTTCCTTCATGCTTTCCTTGATCCGAATAGAGGCTCTCAAGTAGTCAAGTTTTCCATTTTTTTTCCATCATGCTTTCCAAAATCCAAACTGAGGCCAAGATTCTTGAATTGATCGACCTCCACAGATAATATTGTGAAGAACTGAAAATGACTTGAGCCCAATAAACCCAAAAACCAGATATATGTCACTTGTGGTATAGAACAAAATTTGATAACTCAGAAATATTTAGAATCAACTGCATAGTATTGTCACGTAAAAAATTCTAGAGAAAGAAAAATGAAATTGATGATTTCTTGTATTTTAGCTCCTTTTCTTTTTTACCCCCTCAATTTTCTCAATAACCAAATTTGATACTAATGAAGTGAATCTCATTTACATTCCTCTTAATTTAGAGACTTGAGTTCGGATTCAAATTCTCATGGAGAAGGTTTGACTCTTAATTCATTTTCTTTACTAACGGCTAACCCTATCTATGTATATCATTCAAAACAAAACCAAAAGGATAAAACGAAAAACTTCCAATTTGATTACCATGCAATCCAAGTAGGAAAGAAATCTCTCTGTTTTCATAATGGGATAGGGATCACCTTACACATAAAAATGACTCTTATGCAAACTCAAAATATGCACCATTGGATTAGATAGAATCTTATGGCTATTTGTGCCTTGAATTTAAAACCAAAAAAGATAAATTTTCACTCTCTCTCCTGCCCATTTATTACAGGTTACCCTTCTCTCTCTTCCCTCCCATCAAGAAACCATCCATCTCCCCTGCTGCTCACCTCCATCTCCCTTGCTGCTCACCCTGCCGGCAAGCTACTTTTCATCTCCCTGTTTCCATTTTTGCAAGCTACTAAAAAAAGCTTTATGGTTTTAGATAACTTTGTTTGGTTTATGTATGGAGATCAACACTATTTGCCTAGCGAAGATTTTTCATTTTTAGGGGAAAAAAATTGGAACGTTTCAAAATCTGCCCAAACTTTATGTTTCTTCTAGAAATCTGTTTGCTAAATTATCTTAATGAAAAATCATTGATGCACTGGAAGAAATATAAAAATTAGAAAAATAGAAAAATAGACCAAAGAACACCACTGGAAAGTACATCTTGTACATATTCTTTAGTTTCTATCAAAAGATTATTTTATTGTTGAAACAAATTCCAAAAAATGATCAAAGTCACTGAGCACTAAACAAAACACTATTACGGGGTCAAGAGCATGAGAGTAGTGATTTTAATACTATTATAGGGTCTAGAATTCCTCTACAAAGTCTACATGTAGAAGACGTAATATATAATTTTATGTTATGCATATCTATTAACAAATTTCATGTCTTTGTATGAGGTAAAGCTAACTTAAAATTTGATAAGTTTTATTTGAAATCTTATATGTTATGTATGCCTATGAACATACTATGTGTCTGTCGGAGGGAGATAGAATGGTTTTTTTTTTTTTTTTTTTTTTTTTGGGGGGGGGGGGGG